>JARJDS010010204.1:0-20104 GCA_030264155.1 Atheta pasadenae | reverse complement strand
CATCTCTTCTCATCTCTTCTCATCTCTTCTCATCTCTTCTCATCTCTTCTCATCTCTTCTCATCTCTTCTCATCTCTTCTCATCTCTTCTCATCTCTTCTCAACCCTTCTTGTTTTCTTTTTCTTATTTTTGGTGACTTTAAATATTTTTATCCAATTTTTATTATAAAATCCTTTTAAATTTTGTTTATACAGAGTGTTAATAAGGATAAAACTAAAATTGATCTTGTCTTGGAATGGAAAATAATAATTTGCACAGAAATACCAAATAGATGAATGGAGGAAAGCGGAAAATTGAATAAGCACGAATAGCAAACATACAAATTGCTTACAAATGTAAAAAAATGTTGAATCAGAAATGTTGAATGTAAAATGTTAACTGCAATCCTAGGAAACGTTCATCCAAAATATCATTACTGAAATTGAAGTCTGAATACTTGAATATAAAACTCAAATAATCGTACAAAGAAAACATATAACCTCAAAACCTCATCTTTATTAAAATAATAACTCATAAATAAACTTAAAATTTTATAACAAACAATAGACAATAATAATAAGACAGAATTTGATAGGATAGTTCTAAATTAAGGTAAGATTTGTTTTTTTGTTTGTTTTATTTTTTGTTGTGTTTTGTTTTTTTTGTTTAAAGTTTCCGTTAATGCTTTGATGTTTGTTCAGTTGCATATTTTGTTTGTGTTTAACCTAGATCTGCTGATATTGCATACAATTTATTTCCATTCTCCACCCCTCCGACGATAAATTACAAACCGCTACAATTTTCCTCACAATTTCCACGCTCAGTGCGACGGAATAAAAGCGACTGTTTGATACTCGTGCTTTTCTTGTTCGCCAGCTACTTTTGTATTGCTTCAACGTATCCAGAACCAAATAATGTTACGACTTGGTTCGTCGGTTTAGAAGGGCAACTTGCTTACTTTGCATTCCACCACATTTTGCACCACACTTTGTGGCATCAGCACAGCAGAACGGGCTTTGATTCTTGATTTATAATTTATGATTTATGGCTTGCGGTGTTTCTGATAAGCCATTGCTCTAAACAGTCTAAACAAACACACTTTAAGCAGCATTAAACTAATTAAGTGTTCATTATTATTATTATTATTTTTATTTAAAGAATAAAGCAACGCGAATAAAAAACCTTGGTTTACCTTTACTTTTACTGATTTCAATACGTTATATATTTATATTAATATGATCAATGAATTCTTAAATAGATATTTCACTCATTCGTTTGACGGTTATGGTGTGGATGGGAAATGTGGAAAATTGCGTGCGTTTTTCATGAATAATTCATAACGCGTGAGTCAGGACGCAAAGAAAGAGGCGTGCTGGCATGCGTGTACGCTTTTCATCCACCAACACAGCCCAATACACCCTGGGCAATGACAACGGCTGCGTTTTGAGAGAGCATTGAGTGCCGGTGGAAGAGTAGAAGAAAATGGGGCGCAATAAATATTTAAACGTCCGGCGGCGTCGTTTTACTACGCTCGTGTATGATGGCAAAGTGAAAAATGGAAAATTGGTAAGGGGAGGGTGTGGATTATTGTAGTGGAATTGATAAATGCAAAAAACGCTCAAAACGATTTCTCTTTTAGGTAATTTTACTTGAAATAACGCGAAACAAAAAATTTCAATTTTTGTTTACAAATTTCTTTACAATCAACTTATAAATTTTATTTTATTATGATCTCCGTTTCTCATCTCTTCTTCTTCTTTATCCTCCCTCTTCTTGTTTATTTTTTTTTCATTTTATTCCTTCACGGTTATTTTCTTCCCCCTCCTTTTTTATGTATCATTTCTTCATTTTCTCTTCTTTCTCTATTCTTTTCTCTTTCTTCTTATTTTTGTTCCCTTTTACTCACTTCCCTCACTACATGTTTCCTTATTTTCCATATCTTATTTTTTTTCATCCCTTCTTTAAGGGATATTTTGCTCTTACCAACACCTATTTCTGTTTAATCCATTAATTCTATTTTTATTAACACCCAACTATATTTATTACAAAACCACCCCAATTCACCGTTAACCTTATCAACTCAACACATCATTAATCACTTTAAATAACCTTGAAAATATTAATAACACCACCAAATCCAAGTTATCCAAACTACAAAGCAAACAAATCAATTGTTTTCGAATTAAGTCCAACAAAACAATCTTAGATTTATTCCTTCCACAGCCTTCATTAAACAGCATCCAACATCTCAAAACCGCCACCGTTACACACTGACGACGGCGGTCGCTTTGTAGGCAGGCTGTGGCATTGGAGATGAAATGCAAAATCGATATTGGCTTAGAGGTTACACTCGTATACCTCATACACTAGTTACCAGGTGGTAACTGGTAACCACCCCCATGTGCCATATTCCATTTACAACTTGCCAGTTGCCAACTTACACTTTGTGTGTACACACTGTGCACGCGTGCACCTCGTTTGGATTCAGTTCACAAGCCACTCAATGCAAAGGAAGGATAGAAGCATGAAGGATGTGTGGCGGCGGCAAGCAAAATCATCTAGCCTGCCGCGGACATGCGTCGGGTTCATAAAGTTCAAAAAGTTCATAAAACGCAGTGATAAAATACTTCCACGTCGAATTTCATATTTTAAATCTCACTACCGCACGAGCAAGGGGGAAATTTATTAGACGTGTTGTAATTTGTTATTTATTACCCTTTTTGGGATTAATCCGATCGGATTATTGTAATAAATTATAAGATTTTATAGATTCAATTTATAACCCTAACATATTAATTTTTTTGTAGTCAATTCTAAATTAGTTACAAAAATTAGTTTTTTTTAAATTTGACTTATGCAACCAAATTAACACACTATTAGAATTGTCGTTTTACGTGGGTATATTCCATAAGTTTTAATGTTAACAAAGCGACAATTCCAATAACTTTAAAAAACATTAAATTAAAAAAATGACATTTTGACATACTCAACAATATTTTCATCTACATTTTTATGCCCCCCTCAAAATGTAACGGTCTTAAGTTCATTAATTAAAAAACTAACTAATTAAAACCAAGAGATAAACATTAATAACATAACCTCACTCTTCTTAGTTTAACTATATTTCTATGAACGTACATAACATAATAACATACAATTACATTTTCACACCATTTGCATGTTGTGGTAATGATTTCCACAATTATCACACTCCCACTTTTTTTCGCGTTTCTGTTTTGTTTTGTTTTTTTGTTTTTTTTTGTATTCTCCCCATTGCCAAGCACACTAAACAAACATGATGCGCAATTCGTTAACCGTGAGTCCTTGCAGATCCTGGTCGTTACACGCGGCGTAATTGTAGGTAATGCGAACATTATGCTCCATTAGATGTCCGCCGTGTCATGAGCGCGTCGCAGCGCATAACTTCATCTCTGATAATACGCTTGATAAACTTAATAAAGTTAATAAACCTAATTACGCAAATCTGTTGCGCGACTGTTGCATGACGTTGCATGACAACTTAATTAATTTATTCAGAATTTATTAATTTTAACTTCAACTTACGTCAGTAAACTACCCGTAAATTTTATTAAATATTTGTTAATTAATTCTTATTGTGTTTAATAATTAATATAATTATTATAATTAATAATTTAATTAACGATGAAGCAAATCTGTGAATTAATTAAACCGATGTAATTAATTTTAAAGTACAAGCGTAATGGGGATGATAACAAAAAAAAACTACCCTTAATTGAAATTAATTAAAATGAAAATGTTTTAATTTAATTAGTACTTTAGGCTATGACAATTGAATGTAAATTTAATAAAATTTAAACTGAAATATTTTAACTTTACGGTACATTTTGGCCTTACAACGAACAAACCCCTAAGAAGGCCACTAGTAAAAGAAGTAAAAAAATTACAATTTTTAATTATACTTATTAAGTTATAAGTTAAACAACTGATTTATATTATTGGCCTTCTTAGGTACCATATTCCTTGGAAGGCCAAATAAAAAAAAATTATAAAAATTAAGTCTATTAAATAATAATAACAACTAGAATTTGAAAAATGATATATTTTTTTTATATTTATCCACTAAACTAGAAAAACCTAATTATTTGTTAAAGTGGCCTTCAATGGACCATCCACCTTATAACATAAAATTTCTATAAATTTCTATAACTCAAAATAATTACAAAAAAACTTGTTTTTTAATTATTTGTGGAACAGATTTATTAATAATTGAGTAATTACCTAAAATTAGATTGGATTTCATCAATTTCCATTCGCAATTAAAATTTAGATTATAGGATATTAGTAATATTCCAAAGTGTTGCCGTTAGTTCTGTCAATATTTATCGAATTATACTATCCCGATCGTATTTCATTTTAATGTTGACTATATAAATTCATATGACTATTACAAACATCTGTTAGCACTTTACAATTACTCTGAACATTTCATGTAAATTCATGTTCATGTAGGTTGTACATATAGTACGTGAATGCATCCTGTAAATTTTGGAAATTCGCTAGGTTTTAGTGCAAGCCACCAAAGTAAAATCGTAAATTTCAGTGGGATTTCCTGCTAATTAAAGCAATTTATTAGCGGTGTATTTGCTCAAAGCAGATTACCATAATATTACCAACATCCCACCCTCATACGGTGCATGCAAGGGTTATCAGATAAAATTAATTAATGTTATAATCAAAACTATTTTAATAACTTTTTTATTTTAAAAATATTAAGTAAGTAAAATAAATTTTAACTTTTAACAAGAAAAATTGTGTTTTGTATTTTTTTATTTTTAAAAGAAAATAATGCAGGATGCAATGTTTGTGCTTCACTGATTCCGCTTGTTAAATCTTCTTACATTGGTTCAGATCAATTCTTGTTCGTTTTTTTCTTCTTCATCCGTATCTTTGCATTTTACTTTGTGTAGCACTTGAAAATTCTTCGAATTCTATTTTCCGTCGAAGTTGTTTTGATGTCGAAGGCAGGAATTTCGAAGGCATTAGTATTTGTCGAAATTCTGTCAAAGCTTTTTTCATGTCTTTTTATGCATTATTTGCCTCGAATGCAAACAAACCAACTATGAAGAAAAAAGTTACCCTGCGGAGTGTCTAGAAGTCTCTGAACGTCTAGACAAATGAGGTATTTTCAATTTTATGCAATTTGCATCACAGAAAGTAGGTTCAAAGTGAGGTTAACAAAGTGATGTAAATTGCATACTACATTTTTTTGTGGTGCAAACAAAAATAATTGTTTATTTCAGTTGTTTTTTTGTTTTTTATAGGCAAAACTATCAAGACTTAAAAAATCTTTATAAAATAAAATCCTGAATTATTCTTTAAGTCCTTAAATCTTAAATCCTGAAAATAATACGCTTTGACTGTAGAGATAATAATTTTTCATCGATTCACCCATTCGTTTTCTTTATCGTTCCTCGTTTCCTTTTATATATTTTTTCCAGCACTGATCACAGGTTACTCCTCGTTTCACTTTCTTTCTATTATCAGCCTGTCATCTTGCCCAAAGCTCTTCAAAGCTTATCAAAGTGCTTCACTTGTTACTTTTTTCAGCGATTCGTATTGTTATGTTTTCTCGCTTATTTGGATGCTTTTTTATCATCGCAATGCGCAAAATGTGCCAATATCCTTCGGGTGTATCCTTCCACTCTGCCACTTTACATGCCATTCCGTAATATTGTGTTTTTTTTAAGTCTTGTCTGCATCGACAACACCGATCGAAGCAGACTCAATGACAAGCACGTTCGACACATCACATTTTACGAGAGTGTAAAAGTTTTTATCACCGCTAAAGACCTGATACAATAAGAACCGAGTCTTTAATATCTCATTTCAGTAGTTAAATATAACCTTTCGTAAATTGACACAATTTATTGTTAGTTTTTATCACAAGAATTTGAACTATATTGAAAAAAGTGAAGAATTTTACATTATTGAGTTACTGATTTGGAGTGCGGTTCGTTATATTAATTTGATTTACGTCTAAGTTACTTTTTATAGGAATATTCTTCATATATGTCTTTATAGAGTATTAAATTCTGCATTTAATGATATTTATTTTAATATTGTGTCTAGGTGGGAACATTTTCAAAAAATTAAGTAAATGTACAAACTAACAGAACAAAAAGTTAAAAAAACTAAATTTTTATATTAAATTTTCTCATTTTCTCAAAAAGTTTTCAATCTAAAACAAAACAATTTTTTTCTTAAAAAGATTATTACCTAACTAAACCAAAATTTAAAGAAATATGTAAAAATTTTAAAATTTGTTAAAGTTATGAATTTTTAAAACTGACATTGCTTGTAAAATTTTTTTAAAATTTCATACTTTTACAAACTTTGAAGCTTTGTCAAAGCTTTATAAACAAACCTAGGCTATTGAGGTTAATATACATAAAACATCAGTTATTTAAGAATCTTATCCCAAAATTTCAATTTGATTAGATTAAAACTTAGTAAATTATGCAAAGTTTAAATCTACGCTGACGCACTAACTTTAAATTTATTTTTGACCTAATAATGAACTACAGCGCCATCTGCCATAAAAAAATTTATTAATTTAACAAAAAAACAAAATAAAATATACACAAATCATATTTATACACAAAACACAATAAATATTTCGTCTTAATTCACAAAAAATGGCAATTTACTTTATACTTCTAACATAACTTCTAGAAAAACTTTCTTTTTTAATAACTCTAGTCCTCCCTCCTCCAGGCATGGTACAATAATCCCTAGGTTTCAACCCAAACCTATCAACCTCATGTATATCCGCCCCTAAACTAATAAACTTCGTAACTAACGCTCGATTAAAATTATTATTAGCGAAATGTAACGGTGTTTTAAAGTCTTTATTAAGCATCACAACCAATTTCTTCAAATTAAACTTCAAAAGAACATAAAACACTTCCATCTTCAATTGTTCATCCAAAAGTGACGCAGCTAAAAGATGTAGAATATTATCCCCCGCGTTGGTAACTTTAAAATAATCCAATTTCTTCAAGTTCACCACTTGTTCTTCTTTACTCAGTTCACTACTACCTGATTTATGAACCTCCGGTTTCGCATAATCAATAAAAACATCCAGAATATCCAAATACCCATTCTGGACCACAATATGCAACGGTGTGTATCCATCACCATCTGGAATATTTAAATCCGCCCCCTGTTTTAATAAAATTTTCACAATTTCTAAATTCCCAGCTTCCACAGCGACATGTAACGGCGTCCTAAGCTCATTATCCAAACTATGAATACTTATAATCTTCATCAATATGCTTGTCACTTGAGCATTCCCATGTTGAACACTTTTATGAAGCAACGAACCATCTCTTTGTGTGTTACACAATTGAACGTTGCAGTTGAAGGTAAGCAGGACTAATGCAATCTCGGAATTATTAGACTCAATTGCTACTTCCAACGGTGTTTGTCTAGACTTATTTTGGGAATTTAAATCGAAATTTTTCTTACCAAAAAAAGCAATTAGCAATTTATAATTTAACCTCGCAGCTAAATGTACAACGTTATCTCCGTTACGATCTTTGTAGTTGATCTCACACCCGGTGCTGTATAACAATTGAACCATTTTCATATTTCCATTTATTGTGGCGTAATATAATGGCGAATGGCCGTATTTGTTAAGCAGATTAACGCCAGCTCCATTTCTGATAAATATTTTCGTGTTTTCTAAATGATTGTGTTTTACTGCTAAGTGTAGCGGTGTGTTTCCATTTAAGTTTCTTTCGTTGATTTGTATCAAGTCTTTGGTTTTATCGAGAGTTAAAGATATTAAATGCAAATATTCACCTAAGTTTTTAGCTGCTAAAATGTGTAGTATCGTGTTTTGTGATTGGTCGCATTCACATATTGAGTAAAATTTTGGTTTATTTAGAAACTTTTCGAGGTCTTTCCATTTCTCATCGTGTGCTGTGTTTAATAAAATAAATTTCTCCGTGTTCGGTTCACTCATTTCGTGATTGTTTGATTATTTGATTATTTAATTAATATTATTGATTTCATTAGTTCAAGTTCTATATTAACACTGATTCGTTAAATGTATGAAATTATTTTGTATAGCGCAATATTTCGCGTTATGATAACACAGATACGCTGATAACTGATAAGAATAAATATAAATGTGTTACGACTGGTTACGAGTTGATAAGATAATCTATTTTTTTGTTTTATAGTTAGTTATTTAACTTTTGACTTATTGCGTTGGTGATTCATTGATAAAACAATTTTTGTTTTTTTTGGTGTTGATTATAATTTTGTTTTTTTTAAACATAACTCCATCTGTTGGTGTATTTTCAAATGTTTTCAATGTTATTTATAGTCATTTATACTCATTAACTTTGCTTAAAATTTTCGATTGTTTTTTTTGTACTTGTGACATAAAATCGTTAATATCTTTTGTTCAAATTGTTGGAATTAAATGAAACAAAATTTGTTATGTTCTTTATTAGTTACTGGTTAAGATAAACTTAATTTGAATTTTTTATAAATAATGCAAGTATTTTATTAAGTCACATAAAGTCAGAGAATGTTTATAATGCAATATTTTATCTATAAAATCATTAGCGCTTTTAATAAAAATATTCTAACATTATTAAATGCGTAAATATACGTATGAACTCTATAAAAACAAAACCGCTTAGCAATTGTTTTCTTGTTTTGTTTTACATTGTCATTCAACACCAAATGCAACACGGTAACTTGTAATATATTCGTGTGCATCATCATTATTATATATGATACGTTCAAAAACATACAGAGTGTTACTATCACATTACACACCTTAATAAACAATTTTTATATATTTGACAAACGAGTTTCTAATGCAACTTATACACAAAAACGCACAAAACAAAAAAAATATCTTTTAACTTTAAAATGTTTAATAAATATGCAAACACTTGGTATATTCAATACAATATCGTATTCCATTAAACTCATATGCTTTTCCGTCACTTCCTACCTTTGTACAACCACGTTTCTCGTTTTGCTCTTTGTGCAACTGCAAAGTATTCACTGACTTACTTGGCGCGCTTTATATGCCGTGTATAATATTATATCATCCTGTCTTTTAGCCACGAAGTACCATGAAGCAAGCTGACGGAATATAATATGTCACGATGACTATTTGCGACGCACCAAACAAACAAAAACTTGTTTTAACAAATAACAATCTCTAACCAACTTTCGACGTATAAAAATATAAACTAATGTTAGAAAAAATGAAGGAAATCAAAGTTAAGTCAACAAAATAAATTTTATTATATCAAAATCTAACTGAAACCTGAATTATTTTTCGTATTAAACGAAATGTAATCAATAAATCCTTGAAATTGTTTCGCGTTTAACCCTCTTATCGAATTTCTATTATACGTAATTTTTTTTTTTGAAGATGTGTACACTGCGTACAAAACTCACAGTGAGATATAAATAATCCTTTGATGTGCGATCATTCGTGCCTAAATCGGTCCTTGTCAGCATTCGCTTCGCACGAGCGACCATTGTCTGACCGATATTATAACAATTTTTCTTTTTCACTATAAAACATCACACTTAACACTTCAAACACTTCAAAACAATATTTACTTAAATTTTAAAGTTCATGTTTATTGATTAATTAAATCTTAATTACAACAACCTTCTTGCTGTTCTTCTTTATATTTATATTTATATTTACGACGCTTGTTTGTTTTTATTATTCTTACGATGTTGCGTTTAACCTTTTTTAAAGCTTTCCACACTTAAAGCTTATACAAATTAAGATTGGGATTATGATAATGATTAAGATATTAAGATCTACAGAATGATTACAATATAAATGAAGGTTTGAACGCTTGGAAAACGCGATGCTAAAAATGCTCTTAAGCCCTGGAGCGTTGAAAGGGTGGTTATTATCATAAAGAAAACGTCGAATAAATGTCTAATGAAGAATGCAAAACCTTTTCTTGGGCAAAACCTTTTCCCTGGCGTTGACGACGGAGACCACCGGAGAATAAGTGAGGAAAGTAGGTGACGCAAAGTGAGAAAAATGGGAAAATGCCTTGATTAAAGTCGAGGGATGCAAGCGAATGAGGGAATATTTTCATTCGCATTCCACGCCGTCAGATGACGCATAAAAGAAAACGGGGGCCAGGAGTAGCTGAGTTTTACTCGCAAAACCCTAAAAGGGGTTTTAATGGCCGGAAGGTTTGCTTAATGCTACCACCACTACCGCAAACACTATTTATGTAAAGTTTGGAGTACAAAAGAAAAAAATAAAGTAGAAAAATGAAAAAAGAGAAATAAAAATAATGGATGTTTTTAATAAATCACCATAAGTATTTTTACAAAGAAAACCTAACATATAACGACAGTTTTTACTTGTTTTTCTTTGCTAAACTCTTTTTACGATTCTATATTATTCTATATTATTAATTGCAATAGAGGTGTTAACATAGAGTTAACGCTGTATCTTTCGAATGTTATAACGTGTAAGTAAAAAAGTATACGTTAAATTCAATGTTACAAATTCATGATGCCCCACTACCATAAGTAGGAAGGATTTTCAATCTAAGATGTTATACGCTGTGATTGGCCAGAAATGGGGGTCAACGCTGCGTCGTACACAGCGAAAATCCATTATGGCCGACTACGTAAGAATACCCAAGCCGTTGCTAAGGTAGAAATCAACAAGCCCTAGCAACGAGTTCCAGTAGAAGGGGATTTCAAACGTACGTTATGTACGTAAATGTTATACATTTTCAAGTGTTCAGCGACTACAGTGTTCTCGACGCGCTGTGGTGCAGTCGGATCATAGAGTCAACGGTACCTCGTACACATTGTATGGTATATACCTTCAGGAGTACAGCACATATATAATATAAACGCACGGTGATTGGTCAGAGCAGAAACATAACACTGCGTCGACATGCTGCAAACTCATACTGGCGTTTAAATACTTCTCTAACATCTTGTAAGCTTTTTTGCTGATAATAAGTATTTGTGATAATTCAATTCGTCGCAGTTAAATTCGAGAGTTTATTGCTTTCATTATTTTAAATTAGATTTATATTTAATTGAATACAATTAAACCTTTTAAAATTAATTTTTATTTAAAATCAAACGGCATACTATTTTTATGACTATGAAGTTTTGTTTTCGCTTTAAAAAACATTTATGGAAAATTCTAAATTAAAAGCTTTACTATCAAAAGTTAAAGTTTTAACTTTATTCAATCTGTAGCAAGAAATCTTCTTTTACGAAGAACAAATGATGGAAAAATACCATCGTAAAATGAAGTATAAATCTTTAGTTTTTTCTATTTTTATTTTACGCTACGCTTATACTTTTCTGAGACTTTCAAAGTTTAAGATTTTCCTAAATCTCGTGTAATGTATAACAGAAAACCTCATTCAATAGAAAAGCAAAGACCGCACAAAAACGTTTCAGTAAGAAACTAACTGTTGCAGTAACATTAAGAACTTATAAGAAGATCATGAAAAGTTTTATACAAAGAAGCAAACGTAAGAATAGAAAAAAACTAAGCTTATTACTTGTTTAAGTTTCCAGTAAATTCCAGTCAGTAAGTAAGTACATTAGGACATTCACATTGCATTGTAAAAATACAATTTAAAGACACAAACAAATATGAAGTCAACATTTATTCACCAGACTAGAAGTTTAGTGACTTTTGCTTTCTATAAATGGAGAAACCATTAAATAAAAGTCACAATAAGCAGAAATACTGCAAGCTTTGTTTTTTAATTTTTTATAAATTTATTTTTAGTAAAGTTCACTATTTTTACAGTTGCTTCTAAGATTTGAAATCTTTGTAATTAACTTTAAGTCTATAAAGTATAAGTATATTGTAATATGGGTATTAAAGTCTCTGACAGACTCAAGAACTAAAGATGTAAGCTTAGTTTATAATGCTCTTTGGTAAGCAGCAGACTAGGCTGAAATTCCTTCTAAAGATTGGATAAAGTTCCAAACAATCATTAGAACTTTAACGTCCTTTAACGTCTTTTACAAACCATGATTTTTGTGTTCAAACTTCTGCTGTGTAATCTTTTACAAAAATTATTTTTTCAAAATATTAAAATTTATAAATGTTGTTTAATGCTGGCCTTTTTTGTATGTTTTGTATATTTTTTAATTAATAATTCATTTATAATTTTTTATAGCAGAAAAACGTTGTTTAAATAATGATGCTTCTATTACCATAAAAGCCGTTATTCTATTTTACCGGTCAAAAGAATTTTCCGGTCTTAGCACATAATTCAACGCGCTTTGTATGGTTAGTCAAGGCTTTTGTATATTTTTATAAACTGAACTTTCTTTTGATTATAATTATAATGTTTTGATAGTTTTGTTTGACACGGTAAACTCTAGCATAAAAAGAATTTCATTATAACAATATTTAGTTACGTATTTAGTAAAAAGATTCATTAATTTCTGAGGTGTTCTAATAACTAATAATGTTTAATAATTAGTATTATTTATTATATTAATTTGTTTTGTTTATGTTTGTTTTTGTTTGCACTGCCAAAATATTTGTTATGATATTTTTCCATTAAAAAATCTGCTGATAAAGTGACTACGCACACGCAACAGCAACAAAAAAAAAACAATCGAAAGAAAACACATAGAATAAAAGCCAAAAGACGTAAAAACGTGACGCAACTACACAATACGTGTTGTGCTTTGTGCCAACACCGGAAAATGCAATAAGATGGCAAAAGATGAGAAAGAATGGAACGTGAAAATTGGAAGAAAAAATTCTGTAATGGCTTGGAAAGCTACAAAAAGAATACTTTACGAATACGGATGAGAGTGAAAGAAACTAAAACAAAGGGTGGAAATGCAAGAGATTTAAGACTTAAGATGAAAGACAATAGAAACTGAGACGTTCAATAAAAGAAAACACTCTTTTCCAGGATTTCAAGTGTCGAAGTGTCAAAGTATCGAAATAGAAATAAAAATGTTATTTATTTATTGCCCATTTTTATGTATAATTAATTATTGCTTGTTTACACTTTAAATCATTTTATTTCTTTATTTAAATGTCGTGATATTGGTAAATTTAATGCGTTGTACTTATATTTTTAATGAGAAAAGTTAACAATTTGTGAAATGGTAAAACTGATACTTGTGTGAAAATTTGTAATTTTCTTGGTTGCCAGTTTGCAAGTTGGTAGTTGGTAGTTGAGTTAAAGAGCGATAATTAGTATTTTTTGTGGTACGCGAAAGACTGGGGAGCTATTTGCGCGAAAAGCACATTGCAGGCACGCTCGTCGCGTTAAAAGTCGTTAAAAGCGCGCTAATTAAAACTATCTGGGCAACGCTGGTGAAATAACAACAGGACGAACTAGAATTAGAACCCATTAGAGTCTAGGACTGGTGGCACGAACGAATTGCGACGCTGGAACAAGAAATAAGAGTTGGGAAAATATAATTTGGTTGTACACGGAGTTTATTTTGACAAGTATAATTATTTTTTAATTAATTTTTATGTTGTTATAATTATTTTTTAATAGAGAATGTTTATTTCACTATTAAACAGTAAATAACTACAAATAATTGGAAAAATAGGAGTTGGGGAATATTATAACAAAGTTAAAAGTTAAAGGAGAGTGACACAAGCAGATAGTGGGGAAGAAGAAGAAGAAGAAGAACTAGAAAGGGATTTATTTTTTGTTATTTAAGAACAAGTCTAGAATAGCTAGGATTTCATACATTTTGCAGAACTTTAACCTCAAATACCTTAGACAAAGATAAATGTCTTGAAACTGTAAAGTCAGCTAGTACTAAAGCCAGTTGAAGAAAAAAAACGCTGACTACAGTTTTATTTTTTACGGAAAGTGCAGAAATAATAACATAAAGTAGATTACATTTTTGCAATCAAATTTAAGAAGAAAAAATTATTTTACTTTTTACTAAAACTAAAATCGTTTATATCGCAATTAAAAGTTTATAAGAATTAAACCTAAACATGACAAGTTTTAATAAAATATTGTTAAAGAAAAGTTTTATTCTTCAACATGTTTTTTTTGTTCCACAACATTTCCTGTTGCTTCCAGAGGCTAGTTGCGTTTACAGTCTAAAGTCTAGACACGCTAGACACTCTTTCTTGACGTCTGCAATTCGTAGAACGTGTGGAAAATTCTCCTGCAATAGTTAAGATCTTTTGCAGTTCCTTCGACACGTCCGTGCAAGACAAAAAAGCTAAGAACAAATTCAATTCCCAACACATCCGGAAAACTCTTTAATTCTTGAAGCTTCCAGACTCTTGCAATTTACACCCGCACACCAAACACCTAAGCTTACATATATACATTACATACATAGTCAGGGATTTAGTATATTCTTACAATACGGTGCTCAGTAACTAACACTGAATGGCACTGAATAGCACTGAATAGTTTTCAGTAAACTCGTAGGTGTGCGTTGAATTGAATCGGGGTTGAAGGAAACAAAATAAAGGAAAAAAGAAAGTAATGGATGGAATAAAAACACGTCAAACTGTACGTTTAAATGTTACAAGAATAAAGGATTGAATTGAATGTGGAAAGTGTTAAATTAATGATTTAAAAGTCAAAGAAATAATAGAAACGAAAAAAAGAGAAAAGAAAAATTTCATGTTTTTTAAAACATTTCTGAAAATTGTGAACAAATTAACAAAGTTGCAATAAAAATTAAAAAAGCTTCTTATAGTTAATAAAATACTCTATAAGGTAAAATTAATAAAAATATACAGGGTGTTACTACAAGTTTTTAACTTTAAAACTAAAATTTTTTTTTTCGTAAATTTAAATTTTTTCTTCATGTTTTGGCCAACAATTTAAATTATTGTGCCCAAACCACAAAAATTAAAATTAAAACAATAAAAGCATCAGATAGCTAATTAAATTTCTTATAACTTAATGTTTTTTTAAATATACAGAGTTTTGTAAAAAACGTCAAAACTTAAAATTAAAATTAACTTTATTTTCTTCAGCTTCAAATTTTTGTTTATGCTTTAGTCAACATTTATGATAATTATAACCAAACGAAAAAATACAAAATTTTATGGAAAAATGCAACTGATAGTACATAAAATTCTTTATAAATTAACATTTTTTTTTATTTATACAGGGTGTTATACAAAACTTCAAAACTTAAACTTTAATTTTTTTTCTTAAACAAAATTTTGTAAATAAATGTTTCTGTTATCATTTTTATTGATTCTAATCAAACCAAACGATTTAGGGTATTAATTTAAAAAGCATCAAATAGGGATTAGGGAAAGTTTCGTTGTTTAGTAACATAATTAAAATTATATTAGATACTAAACGTTTTCTTATAAAAACATATGAGAAAAACGATACGAATAAATTCGACTAAAACTTGTCCTGACAAACTTCCTAAAGATATAAAAGAAAGTTGCAAAGTTTTTACAATGGTGGTAATAGTCGTTCTTGGCCTAAAAGCAGTAATAAAAGTAAAAAAGTTCTCGATTCGTAAAAATGTAAAAAAAAAAGAAATAAAAGTATAAAATTTATAAAGTCCAAAAGTTTTATTTTACTTTCGTTCAGAAAAATTAAGCAAACAAATGTAAAATTTCACAACTCAAGTTATAATCAAATTTAAAAATAACTCATTAATATTTATTTGAAATTGAAAATATACGAACCGTTTGTCAATAGCTGTAATCCACTCCATTGTGCACAATTTCCAATTTTCACAATCTTGCAAAGTTCAATACCTTCCGGACACTAATTAAATTCACTGATTAACGAAACAACACAATACACTATATAGAAACACTTTTAATTAAATTTAAATTACAAAAAAAGTAAATTAATTTTAAAAGTTTAATACAAAGCGAATTAATTAAAACTTATTTAATTCCAATTGCTTAATAACAACTAGTGTCGTATATAAATAATGAAATTGTCGACCGGAAGTCGGTGCTAATGATAATTATATCTTGGATAGTGTGATTCGCATTAATCGCCGCCCCCCGTCGGACGTCGATGAGCAATGAGCAATCAGTGTCGCGCGCGCCGTGTGTAATTAATTCCCGATCGTCAATTAGAAACGTCGACGACAATGCGTCGTGGCTGTGCTTGCCGCCGTCCGGCCGCACAATACGCGCGTTGCGTACAGTTACGCACGCTGCGGAGCCGCCGACGCGATGAGTAATCAGATGCGTGTTCGTGATGCGAGTGTAGCGCGCCGCGGCGACCGTGCGGCATGTTCGATGTCGGCGCAACAACTGGCAAAGCAACAACTTGCCGCCCCCAGCCGGTCGGCCGTTACCTGCCGCGGCGGCGGTTGGCGACGGCTGGGGTGGCCTTTATTGGGCCCGGAATTTACCTTTTCACTACCCGTCTACGCTGCTATGCGTCAACAATTTACAGGCGCAATGTCGCACAGCACAAGAAAACGCATCCGGGATGAACCGGATGCCTTTTACCTTAATTCTACCTTTACGTTTACATTTTACCTTTACGTTTATCTTAAACATTTATATTCTAATTTTAGTTTTAAATACGAAAATCATTTTTGTTTGCAACGTTGTTCTTTTCTTCTGTTTTATGATTATCATTTTTTTAAATAATGGTTATATAAGTTTGGTTATGTTACGGTATGTCAATGTTAATTTGATGACTCAAATCTTGATGGCGCTACATGTTAAACAATTTTGTTAACAATTAAAATTATAAAACAATCCAATACAATTTATTTATTTTTTATAAAATGTTAAGCTTATTTTAATAATTGTTAATTATTTATTCATTGTTAAAAATTAATTTAAAAAAATAAACAAATAATTAATGAAAATATGTATTATATAAAGACTTCTATAATTAAAACTTTACAAAACACTCAAAAAATAACAATATTTATTGTATAAGTTAAATATTAATAATTTAATTTAAAGTTTATCTAAAATTTATTTTATTTTATTGTTAAACTAGAACTGTGGTTGTCATCTAGCGGTGTTTTATATTAGTAGTACTTGTTTTTCATATAAATGCCACTAGATGTCGCGCGCAACGTAAAATCTGTAATTTGTTGGTCACTTCTTTGTTGTCAAAATGGTTGTCTGAATAATTGATTCGTATTCTTCAGTATTCTTCATCTGCTTTGGGCTGTTGGTTTTACTGTCGACTGCCCAAGCCACGCTAATTCGTATTAATTCGCTCAATTGAAGCGCAAACTAGTACGCCAACAATATATCGAGTGATTTTTTGTGCCAGTTTGTGGTTTCGTAGAAGAAACAACTGAAAATGAAGATGGCCGACGGTGCTACGATATTGCGAAGAAACAGGCCGGGAACGAAGGCCAAGGTACATTTTTACAAGTAATATTTGTATTTATACTAATACGAGTTTAAAATTTAGGATTTCTGTCGATGGCCAGATGAAGCTTTTGAGGAAATGGACAGTACATTAGCTGTACAACAATACATTCAGCAGTTGATACGCAAAGAACCATCAAATATTGAGCTGATTTTACGAATGCCAGATGCACAAGATGAAGGTGTTTGGAAATATGAACATCTTAGGTAATAAGAAATGATTGGAATAATAATATAATAAACTTAATGAATTTTGTTTTTATGTTTAGACAATTTTGTATGGAATTAAATGGTTTGGCAGTGAGATTACAAGTTGAATGTCATCCAGATACTTGCAATCAAATGACTGCAACTGAACAATGGATATTTTTGTGTGCTGCCCACAAAACACCAAAGGAATGTCCTGCAATTGACTATACAAGACACACCCTGGATGGAGCAGCCTGTTTATTGAATAGTAATAAATATTTTCCTAGTAGGTAAGTAACATAGTACTAAAATATAAATGTTGTTGTGTTTGTTAAAAGTATTAATTATTCTAGGGTGAGCATTAAGGAATCATCAGTGGCAAAACTAGGTTCAGTATGTCGCCGCGTTTATCGTATCTTCTCACACGCATACTTCCACCATCGTACGATTTTTGATGAGTTCGAAAACGAAACCTATTTGTGCAAACGGTTTACACAATTTGTGGTAAAGTATAACTTGATGTCGAAGGATAATCTTATCGTGCCGATTTTTGATGGCGAGTTAGAACCAAGCGAATCAGAAGCTTAAATAATTCCTTCGAGTTGTAAAGTTTTTCTTAACAAACAACTAACACCAAATAAACAAAGCAACATTTACTGAATTTTCACTGAATAATGAAGAAACACAAGGAGTACATCCATCTGCCACCCTTTTACTACATTGTATGATGATCTATGAAGATGAATAACCGTTGATCTATGACATGTGTGTGTTATTTTGTGTATAATGATTTATGTTATATTAAGGTAGATAGGACTAGATCTGTAGATTTGATGTCGAATATTTTGCGGGTAAGAAAACTTTTAAACAGTATGTAAACTTCTAAAGCATTTACAACAATGACTGACCAAGTTTAACGTCGCGGGGGTATAAATTGTTAATGGAAACAAAAAAACTCAAGTGAGCTGAAGAAGGCGTGCGTTGCAATTCTGCAAACTATTATTTATTCAAAATATACATATTTTTTATTTGGAAATTTTTGGCCATTAAAATGCTAATTAATCTTAGAAACTATCGTGAACTGAAAATAACCTAACTTTATAATATCCTAATAGTTTTTGTTGATCAGGTAAAGTTAAAAAATTCTCATAATCATTTTATTTTATAATTTTAATCAATATGTATATTACAAATGTTATTTATACATATTGTCAACTTACTTTTGGACTTTGTGGACTTTTTTTACTCTTTGTAATACTAGAACCATCTTCTGATGTAGTTGGTTTTGTGTCTTTGTTTTTATTTCGCTTCTTCTGTTTTTGTTTGTTACTATTACTTGGACCACTTGTACTGCTACTTCCTGTAAGAGGTGTGTATGTTACCATTGAACCAGGAGCTTGGTACCCTAACTCCTCTTCATTTACCCGGACTCGAGATAACAAAATGTGTATCATTGGTAATTTCCTCTTCACAATCATTTGGTCAAGTTCTGGTATAATTGGATCCCAATATTCATCAACTCTTTAAAACAAAATTACATTTTAAAAATTTATATTTTTATGTTGTGTTATGCTGAACTTACTGTCTGTAACATAGCTTTGTTATTTGGTGTACAGTATGGTCACACTCTCGCTTCATGATCTCTGCACATGTGATAGTTTTACCTACAGCAGGTCCATAGCCAGTCCAAACAACACTTTCAGCCTCTGGGAATTCATTTAGTGCATGAGTGAGTAAATTTCGTATTTTGCTACCACCTCTTACCTTAAATTAAGTTTGTTTATTGTTATTAAAAATTTATTTTAAATAATATTTGTCACTTACATGCATCCACAGAAAGTTTTTTGGTAAATTTTCGATAGGGATTTGGTCTCTTTCAAGTGGATCTTCTACATTTTTACCCTTTTTGTAGTTTTCCATTGTTTTGATAAGTTTCCTTGCAATATTTCACAAATGCTGTAGGTTTTACAAGGCTACCAAAGTTTTATAAGTAACAATGAGGTGTGGAGCGTGTGGAGGTTATGTTCACAGATCAAGTATATATGGTTATGTTGAAGGAAAAGCACGTTCAAGGCCATATAATTAAATAATAATTAAATATTTTGTGCTGAGCAGTGCTAAGGCACCAAAAAAAAACGTGAAAAAACAGAGGCTAATAGAAGTAATAATTGTATTCTAAATTTTCTTTTATAGTTAAGTAGTTCCTTTTTAACCTATGACCAAGTTTAAGCTATGAAACATCCCCGAAGTATTATTTGTTGGCGTTCAAAGTTGATCAATTTCGAGGTTTTTTCAAAACACGTCAGAGAAAATTGCTTATATCTCCGTTCCATATTAACCAATTGTCCTGTTCTAAATTTTCTTTTATAGTTAGTTTTATAGTTTTGGCGTTCAAAGTTTATCAATTTTGAGGTTTTTTCAAAACACGTCATGGAAAATTGCTTATATCTCCGTTCCATATTAACCAATTGTCCTGTTCTAAATTTTCTTTTATAGTTAAGTAGTTCCTTTTTAACCTATGACCAAGTTTAAGCTATGAAACATCCCCGAAGTATTATT
>JARJDS010010080.1:0-35897 GCA_030264155.1 Atheta pasadenae | reverse complement strand
GCCATCTGGAGGTGGTTAAAGAGTTGATAAAACAGGGTGCACAAGTCGAAACTGCCAATAATAATGGAATTACACCACTAAACATTGCATCACAGAATGGCCACCTGAAGGTGGTTAAAGAGTTGATAAATCAGGGTGCACAAGTCGAAAATGCTAACAAAGATGGATGGACAGCACTAAACATTGCATCACAGAATGGCCATCTGGAGGTGGTGAAAGAGTTGATAAAACAGGGTGCACAAATCGAAACTGCCAATAATAATGGAATTACACCACTACACATTGCATCACATAAGGGCCATCTGGAGGTGGTTAAAGAGTTGATAAATCAGGGTGCACAAGTCGAAAATGCTGACAAAAATGGATATACAGCACTACACATTGCATCACATAAGGGCCATCTGGAGGTGGTTAAAGAGTTGATAAAGCAAGGTGCTGATATAATGTCAACCACAAACAATTTATTTACTCCTTTACACGCTTCGATTAAAAGCGGACATTTATTAGTAGTTAAGGAATTATTAAAAGAAGGTGCAGTGATTACCGCGTGTACAAAACAGAATTATACACCTCTGCACCGAGCATCAGAACTTGGAGAAACTGAAATTGTGAAGCTCTTGATTGAATTCGACGCAGAAATCAATGCGGCAAGCAGCGATGGATGGACACCATTGATGATAGCAGTCAATAAAAGTCATGAAGAAATTACTAACTTACTACTGAACTCAGATGCAAATATTACAAGTAGAAACAAATTTGGAATGACTGCATTGATTTTAGCTGCTGGTCATAAACAAACCACAATTGCAACCAAATTGTTAGAAAAGGGTGCAAAAGTGGATGATAGTAACTTGAAAGGTTGGACATCTTTAATGATTGCCGCCGAAAATGGTAACGACGCCATGGTGCAGATGTTAATTAATTATAAAGCTGATGTAAATTTACGAAATACATTAGGAAAAAGTGCACTAATGCTTGCGAACGAAAAAAAACACAAAAAAGTAGTTGAATTATTAATCACAAATAGAGCTGTGAAATATGAAATTGTAGAAGAAAAACACGTCCAGTCTTCACAGGTAATTATTTCAAGAAAAATTTAATCTTTTGATTTTTTTAAAATTCTGTTATTTTAAGGATGAAACAATTAATAAGAAAATAGTTTTAAAAAACAATTATACACCTTGTAAACAAAACGCAACTGAATGGCAACAAGAAGAAATTTGGAATATAATTACACTTAGTAGAAAAGGGAAAATTGAAAACATTACCAGTGCTTTGTCTACATACGACATCAATACCAAGGATATTATTCTTTCAATAAGCCTTAAATATATTCGAGAATACAGTATGCCAATAGCAATTGAAGATGATCTAAATTATGAATTGCTTAAAATACGATTAACCAATGACAAAGCGAATGTTGGTAAATCCAATAAATCTATAACTATTAAAGGCAGCGATAAATCAAAACACTTGGACGAGATTTTAAAATGGAATCAACCAGTTAATCAAATCTTACTTTACCACATTAAAAAAGCCATTTTTTATCTTAATGATTTAATGTTTGATAATCAATATAAAAAGAAATTGCCATGGCAAAAACTGATATTCTTTTTCCAGCAATATATTCACTATTTTACAATTGAATATAGTTTAAATATTTTGCATGTAGGGTATATAACAACAAAAAATTTAAAATGGTTTGTTTACTTAATTAAAAACGTAATATTACAAAAAAATGAAAGAAAACTAAAAGAAAATGTAGAAGATAGTGTTGAACATTTAAATAATTTATATGATACAATCAGAGATGTCTACACTTTAAATAGAATTGAGAAGTATATTCAACTCTGGAAAAACGAATATAATACAGAAAAACATTATTGGAGTACTCTGCGATTGTTGCAAGTTATTGGTGAGTCGTTTAAAACTACTCATGCGTCACCAAATGTCTCAAAAGAATTATTAAACAGCTTTAAGCATTATTACATAGACAATGACTTAATTCAAATTCGAAACTTTTTATCACATTTAACAGGCATTCCTGAACTGCCTTCTGAAGATGTTAGTATCATTATTAAAGATACCGAAACCATTGTTAGTATATTTAAAGATATAAAGAAATATCATATATGGTATCTAATAAATAAGCAATCTCAGTTTAAACTCAAAAACAATTTCGAATTACCACCTTATTTGGAATATCATGATTTTGTTCGTCAACTACGCTCAATATTGACATCAACGATTTCAACAGTTGAAATAAATTATGCTAATCCATTTTTTAAATATATAGATTTATCAAGTAGAATAATATCAAACTACGATGAATGTTTACAAATATTGAAAAATGCTCTAGAGTCCAATAACATATTACAAATAGAGTATTTATTACTTGTAGTTTTAAACAACTTAAAAGAAAAGAAAAAAACGTTAAATATAAACCGAACGTGGTTTCGTGAGAAATATCCAACACTCACTGGTGCACAACTTAGAAACCATTTGGCGCATGGTGATACTATTGTTCAACTTTTAAACATTGATGAAGAAATGGCAGTGAAAGATACCGCAAAATTGTTGACCGAAAATTTGCTAACAATATTTACAGAGAAGCCAACTAAAAGACCAACTGACGAAGAAGAAAATATCAATGTAGAGGAAGATTTAGAAAGATTAAATGAAAAACAACGTTTATTTGATTTAATCATCGAAGGAAATTTAATCCAGTTAAAAGAATATTTAGATACTTTTAATGAACAAACTCAAGAAATATGGATACATTGGTGTAATCATAGACGAGAAAATATATTGCAACAAGCAGCGCAAAACAAAAAAGATAATTTGGAACTTTTTAAATTTATTTACGAAAAACATCCAAGTTTAATTGAACGCGAATATAAAATAAACCGAGGCATTGATGATTTGGCAGTTAGCAGTGGGAATAATGTTATTTTAAAATATGTTAATCAATTAATTGAGGAATACTCCCTTGCTCCGTTATTTCCTAAACAGTAATTGAACTTGTGTAAAGAAAGTTATAAGTATTATTTAAAATTCAATTGTTACAAATTTCTATTAAAAACTATCGATACTTGCATATTTTATAATTAATTATAATTAATAATAAATTTATTTATTAAGTTCAGATTAATAAATAATATAATTTATAATTACCAATATTTTTCAAAAATTAAATAAATACATCAACTCAACAAAAGCTACAAGTTGTTACAAGTTTCTGAAGTAAATAACAAAACATAAGAAAACTGCGACGAAAACCAATGTTATTTTAACGTTATAGATAACAAACAAATCTAAATAACGACCATAGCCTACTTGTTTAATAAACAAAACAAAATATTCCCAACCTAAGTTTAATCTTTACGCATTTACGTTGGACGTGAATGATATTATCAAGTTTAAAAAAAAGATAGTTAAACTATTCATATTCGATAAAATATCAAATTAATGTAAAAATAATGTTATTTTAATTCTTTAAATTTAATTATTTAAGAAACAATATTGTAATTAGTTATTTTCCTAATTCATTAAAAAAATTTCTTGTACTTGTTGTAGTTATTATTTAAAAATATAATGTATAAAGTTTAGAATAAAAGTATTGCTACTCACATTTTTTGTTGGTACTTCTCATCACGATTAGCCGCTTTCAGAAATAAATAAATTTTTAATAAACCAACTTTAAATTATTTAAGATATTATCTGCCAATCATTTTTCAGAGAAAAATTACACTTCTGGTCACTAATAACACTACAACACAACTGATAGCAACGTTTGTTACAAATTTGTGAAGTAAACAAAAAACAAAAGACAAACTTCTACCAAAGCCAACGCGATTTCTGCATTATAGAAAACAAAAGAAAACATAGTCACACGACCACAGCTTACTTGATTTATACCAAATATAATTTGAACTATCATTGGTGTGCAAAAATTTAAAAAAATATATAAATGACAGAATAAAACGTTGTCTAAATATTCAAAAATTCAAACAATTACTAACACACTCATAATTTACAAAGTAATCAATCGATTTTAATTATTTTTTTCTTAATTTATAAATTATAATACAATATGTAAATTATGTTTTTTGTCATTCAATTGTTTACNAACGTATCATAAACGTAATAGTACAATCAAATTTTGATTTAAATTAAACAAATTTGTCTATTTAAGTTTATAATAAAAACTATTGCTACTCACATTTTTTGTTGGTACTTATCATCACGATTGGCCGCTTTCAAAAATAAATTAATTTTTAATTAGTAAGCTTTAAATTATTTAAGATATTATCTGTCAATAATTTTCTCGAGTTAAATTACATTTCTGGTCACTAATAACACTTCAACACAACTGATAGCTACGTTTGTTACAAGTTTGTGAAGTAAACAAAAAAACAAAAGACAAACTTCTACCAAAGCCAACGCGATTTCTGCATTAGAGAAAACAAAAGAAAACATAGTCACACCACCACAGCTTACTTGATTTATACCCAATATAATTTGAACTATCATTGGTGTGCAAAAATTTAAAAAAATATATAAATGACAGAATAAAACTTTGTCTAAATATTTAAAAATTCCAACAATTACTAACACACTCATAATTTACAAAGTAATCAATCGATTTTAATAATTTTTTTCTTAATTTTTAAATTATAATACAATTTGTAAATTATGTTTTTTGTCCTTAAATTGTTTAAATTACAAAACGTATCATAAACATAATACTTCAAACAAATTTTGATTTAAATTAAAATTTTTTTGAAATTTTTAATAATTTGTATGAAAATTTCTGCTGTTCAATACACCCTGTATAATTATTATTAGCCGAACACAAACAAAAAACATATTTTCATTGTTATTTCTTACATAAATATTAATTTAAACATAAATAAACACCAGATAACGTGCTTTTTACAATATTTTGAAACAAAAAACAGAATTTTCATCAAAAAAACTTAATTTTCTTTATGTTTCATTGTTTTTCCCAATTTTCTATTGTGTTTCGATTGTGTTCGCATTACATAAACATGCAGGTAAGTTAATATCGTTACTATTTCCCATAATTTGTTTTCTACTTACAAAATTCTCAAATTTTAGGTTAGTTTATGGTTAATTTTGTTTGTTTGGTTGCCTACGATGAAATTAAACGTATTATCAGCGCCATGTTACTTTCCTTGTGTACCAGAACATCAAAAACTACCCCAAAACGTTCACGATTCAATGCCTTGGTGGTATTGGTCACCTACACCTCCAAGTTTACCATCACCGACCATTTATAAACAATAATAATTAAAACTAACTAACATAACCTCAATTTTTAAACGAAATCTTGTAAAGGTATTAACATTGATTAACATAATAATGTAACAAATAATTAAATAATAATGAAATAGTTACAAAACAATTGTAATTGTTACAATTTGTAATTTATTTGTTATAAACAAATGTAATACGCGTTAAAACAATGTGTAAACAATAAAATGTTTTATAAGTGTGGAATGCTGTGTTATGTTGCTAGGAATAAAGAAATAAAAACAAAATGAAGGTAAGTTGTTAATTTGTTAGTTATTGTTTTGTTTTTTTGTTAATTTGTTTGTTTTTGTAGACTTTTTTGAGGTTATGTTTAGTTTTGGTCGCAATATACCTACCGGAAGTGTTGTCGGCGCCATGTTTTTGTAGACCAGTTTATTACGCTCCAGATCCGCCACCTCAGCGTCCTTGGGGATGTTGGTTCTGGCCGCCGTTGTATCCACCCCAACCAGCACCTACGCCAACGCCAGCTAGTACAACTACAACGCAAGGCTCAACTGCAGCTCCACCGCCTCCAGGAGCTCCTCCAGCTATACCAGCAGTTGCTCCTGCTGCAACAGGACCTGCTCCTGCTGCTTAATGTCAATCCTTACAAATGGATGCCAACTTTAATACGTTTTGACCGTTGTAACATTTCCTTCGTCACTAAAACACAAAAACAGAATTTGTTTACACAAAAAAAATCCCCGTCTTGTTACATGTCAAAAATATTTACTACAAACTATTTACCTCCTTAACACTCATAACTCACGTCTTGTCACTGTCATCACGCTTTGTTTTTTTCATATTTATCAATAAAACATAACAAAACAATAAAAAATAACATAACATTTTCCAAGAAAAAAAAGTACAATACAACCGAATTAAATAAATATTATGCTTACGTTTCTTATAAAGCAAGTGGAAAATAAAAACATCATCATTTACAATAAAATCACAAAAGAACAAAGTTTTATAAGTTTAAACAATTCGAATTAAATTTAACCTTCAAGATGTCACCATTGTTACTCATAACCTCAATTTGTTTAGTGTCATTCGCAACATCAGCGCCATGTTTCGGTGGATTTGGTGGTTTTGGTCATCCTGGTTACGGCCCTCCGCAAGGACCTCCACAAGGGGGTTACTTCGGTCCATATTGGCCATGTTGGCGTCCATGGGGTTGGGGACCACAACCACAACAAAATGCAGCAGCTGACAGCACAACGACATCAACAACAACAACAACCACGACGACAACAACTACAACCACCACAACTCCAACCACAACAACTACAACTCCAACCACAACAACCCCTACTACAACAACAACCACCCCTACAACTCCAACAACACCACCAACAACGACCCCTACAACCACAACACCAACAACAACAACCACTACAACTACAACAGCTCCAGTTTAAACTAAAACTAATTCACTAATTACAATAATTACTTAAAAGTGTAGTAGTTAGTCATTTTATAATCCATAAACTTTGTTTCTCTTTATCTCTTGCATCCTTGTAAATTACAACTATTAAGAGCGACGTTACAGGTAACAATGTTTGTTTGTTTATAATTATAACCTTAAATAGCGTTAGTTGCCGTAACATTCATAATGTCTTAAGTCTTAATTACTTTACATCCCATTTCACTCCACATCATATTTCTTTTCACTTATGTTTAACACAATTATTTTCATTTTTTCATATTAATCATCATTAATACACAATAAACATTCTACGTACAACACAATATGTCTTAACTAAGCTAGTCATTAATTAGTAATTAAGTTATGCGCGAAAATAATTAAGTAATGTACATGAATGAAACAAAAACGTCGTAATTATTTTAAATTAAATGCACATTTCCCAGTGGTTTTGTGATTTGTGAGTGTTTTGTCATTTTGCATTTGTTTGGAATCATGTGAGTTGATTTTTTTATGTAGTACAGCTTTGCAGTGAGGTTATGTGTTGTTGACGTAACACAATGACACAACACTATGACGTGACTGAACGTGACATACATTGATGATGTAAAATGTCGACATATTTCGTTTGTGGTCGTTTGCTTCTTGGTTTGGTTGTTTCTTTTTTGCTTGTCACACTTGTTTTTTTCCGCCTGAATTTTGTGTGTTGAAGGCGAAATGCTAGAGTATTCCGAGTTGGCCCAACTAAAAACAACAAAAAAACAATTCAGTAATACTACGTCACACTAATTTGCTTATATTTGCTAAATTAATGAGTCAAATTTAATAAAAATTTCAAGAAATATTCTTAAAGACCTAACCTAAATAGTGTTTAACTAATAATGTGTTTAAATTTTATAGTTTTAAAGTTACTTAACCTCAAACTTAGGAATTTTTTTTCAAGCACGTTTATACAATGTTATAATGATTTGCTCATAATTCCTAAATTAATTGTCCAAATTTAATAAAAATTTCATGAGATATTCCTGATGACCTAATCTAAAAAGTGTTTATAAAATAAAATGCCTAAACAGGAAACTTTCGACGTAATTTGACCTTAAACTTGATAAAATTTTATGATGCAAATTTAGGTTACATCTTCACAAGCTTATATTAATTTGCTCATAATTGCTAAACTAATTGCCCAAACTTAATAAATTTTTTAAGATATATTCTTGAAGACCTAACCTAAGAAGTGTTTGACAAATATTGTGCTTAAATTTTATAGTTTTAAAGTTATTTAACCTCAAACTTAGGAAATTTTGTTTATGCACATTTAAACAACGATATACAAATTTACTCATAATTCCTAAATTAATTGCCCAAAATTAATAAAAACTTCAAGATATATTCTTAAAGACATAATCTATAAAGTATTTAAAAAATAAACTGCCTGAATTGGAAAATTTTGACGTAATTTGACCTTAAACACTTGGTGAAATTTTATGATGCAAATTTAGGTTATATTTTCACAACCTCACACTAATTTGCTCATAATTGCTAAACTAATCAGTCAAACTTAATAAAAACTACAAGAAATATTCTTGAAGACCTAACCTAAAAAGTGTTTAACAAATATTGCGCTTAAATTGTATAGTTTTAAAGTTATTTAACCTCTAACTTAGGAAATTTTCATGCACATTTCAACAACGATGTACAAATTTGCTCATAATTCCTAAATTAATTGACCAAATTTAATACAAATTTCAAGATATATTCTTAAAGACATAATCCACAAAGTGTTTAAAAAATAAACTGCCTGAATTAGAAAATTTTGACGTAATTTGACCTTAAACTTCGTGAAACTTTAAGATGAAAATTTAGGGTACATCTTTACAACCTCGCACTAATTAGCTCATAATTGCTAAACTACTCAGTCAAACTTAATAAAAACTTCAAAAAATATTCTTGAATACCTAATCTATAAAGTGTTTAAAAAATAATGTGCTTAAATATTATAGTTTCAAAACTACTTCACTCTAAACTTCAAAAATATTTTTCCAGCCTGTTCAAGCAACTGAACATAAATTTCCCCCCAATTGCTAAACTACCAACCCAAACTTAATAAAAACTTCACAAAATATTCTTTAACATCTAACCTAAAAACTATTTAACAAATATTGTGTATAAACATTATAGTGCTACTGTTATTCAACTTTAAATGGTTGCATGGTTGTTCTTGTAACCTAATCAAGCCCCCTAAAACTTAATTTATCATTAGACAAAAAAACTCAACCCCCCAATCAAAATAAAAAGTTTTCCCTCCCAAAACCATACAAATCATAATAAAAATGTTGTAAACTTTCATACAATACTCACCAAAGATTGTTTATGTTGTTCATGCTTCAACACCGTCTCAGTCTGCTGCCGATCAAATTTACAAACCGCTGCGATCACCCTCGCCAGCACCACACTCTCCTTCCCCAACATATAATTATACAAAACGTTCTTCAAATACTCCACCTCCGTACTAGCCGACAAATCAGCGCAATGATTCAAAGTCACCAACGTCTCATCCAGCTTCCGATTCAACTTCTCATTCTTCGTCTGCAACTTCAGCAACTCCCCCTCATAAAACTCAATCGAACTCCGATTCGTCTGATCTATACTCTTATATTGCGCGAGTTTCGCCTGCAAACTCTCAAAATCCTTCTCCAACGCCACACCCAAATTATTATTCTGCGCGTTGCTATTGGACGTCGAAGTGAGGTTAATATTAAGGGGCGTGGTCTTGAGTTCCTCAATCTCATCCTTCAAAAACTGCCTCTCCTGCTCCAACTCGCTCACATGCCTCTCCAAATCCACGATTTGTTTCTCATACCCCAACTGCGAACTATCCAAACTCAACGTCTTCAACTTCAACTGCTCCAACTCCCCCCTAGCCTTCTGCGCATCATCCAACGCTTCAGAATACTTCGTCGTGACATCCGCCAACTTCGCAGCGACCTCTGCATCCGTGTTGGTAATCTTCGTCGCCAACTGCAACATAATATCCGACGACTCCGACAACAATTTATCATTCTCGTCCATTAATCGCTTATTATCCCCTGATAATTCGAAATTTCTAGATTTTATCGAATCCAACTCCAAGTTCAAACCCTCCACATGCCCTTGAGATGACCTCAACTCATTAACTTCCTCCTTCGTCGCCATTAACTCAGTTTGACTCACCTTCAATTCATTTTCAAGTTTATCAACGTGCATAACCTCAATCACTTTGTTTTCCAACAACTGCTTCAAGGTATCAGCCTCGTCTTCTAATTTTTTAATAAACTCCTCAAGGTTCTTCACGCGCACCTCGTTTTCCTTACATTTAGCTTCATACGCCGCCATTTGTTCCAATTGGGTCAACAACCCTTGCTTCTCAATCCGCCATCTTGTCTCGCCCGTTTCCTTCGACGTAGTGACATCTAACAATTGTGCCTGCACCACATCAAGTTTTTCGTCTTTTTTACTAAGTTTCACCCTCAATTCTTCATTTTGCGTTTGACAATCACTAAAATCAACCTTCAAACTCGATAATTTCAACTCCAACAATTCCAACTCATCGATTTTGGAGGTTAAATCAGTCAATTGTTTCTGTATAACAACCACATTACCATTTTTCTCATCCAACAACAAATTTAACCTTAAAATCTCATCGTTATTCGCTTGTATTTCATTATTCAACCTTAAAATCTCGTCATTTAACCTCAAAATGTCAGTGTCATTTGCATTATTAACCTCCAAATTCTGTGTTTTAAGTTTCACAACTTCTTCTTTAAGTATAACCTCATTATCTGTTAAATGTTTAATTAAATCATTAAGTTTTTCAATGTCTCCTACGTTTTCGTTGGTTGTTTCAAGTTTAACCTCAAAATCTTTAAGTTTTACCAATAACTCATCATTTTTCCGCGATAACTCTAAATTTTTTACGTTTTCATTCTCAATTTCGCTAGTAAACTTTTGTCTTAACAATAACTCATTATTTTGTAACTCTAACTTGTCATTAGTCAAAATGGCGACCTCCCTATTAACTTCTTCAAGTTTCCCTATCAATAATTCATTGTTATCTGTCAAATTTTGTACCCTAACCTCTAAATTTGCTTTATCCCCACACAAATCCGCGTGTTTAACCTTCAAATCATTCACTTCCTCTAATAATTCATTATTTATAACCTCTAACCGTAACTTTTCACCCTTAACCTCTTCAACAATATCATCACGTTTTAATTTTTCTTCCTCTAGCAAACTTTTAATCTCACCCTTCAGTTCTTCAATCTTCAACGTCAATTCCGCCTCTAATTTTTTCGCCTCATCTTTCAAATTATTCGTCTCATCCCCTAACCTTATAACCTCCGATTGTAATTTTTCTTTTTCATCCCCTAGATTGTGAACGGTTTTCGTTAAATCGTCGATGTTTGTTTCGTAACTTTTAATTTGTGCTTTCAACGCCGCGATTTCCACCTGTCTTCCGTTGTTTTCTTCCATTAGTACCACGTAGTTCTTCTCCAATTGTGTGTTTTTTTCCGTAAGGGCACTCAACGACTCTTTGTTTTCTTTATGTGTGAGTTCATAGTTCTTGAGCGAGTCCTCAGCTTGCATTAATTTGATTTGGGTCTGTTTTAATGAATCACCATCCTGGTGAAGTTGGCTGAGTTTAATTTCGAAGTCTTTTTTCATGTTTTCTTCCTTTTGTTGGTATTCCGACAGGAGGGAGGTTTTGATTTTATCTTGTAATGAAACCAAAGAGTGTTTAGTTTCTTCTTGAAGAGTTTTTAGCTCTTCGGCATGGTTTTTCTTAAGGATTTCAAGGATTTCTTCATTAGTTGTTTGTTGGTTTTGTAGTTTTTGTCTGAAATGTTTATTTTATTCATAAATAACTTTGGATTTTAAAGAAAAAAAAATAACTCACCGTAATTCCGTAATTTCTTCAATATCTTGCTTCAAGCGATTATTTTCCAGTTCACTCTCCTCTAATCTCTTCGCCACCCCTTCAAACTCTTTAATGTTAACCCTCAAATCCTGAATTTCCAGTTTATACTGCGCTGTTTTCAACAATTCAGCTTCTAACTCATGATTTCGACTCTTGAGCGTCTCGCATTTCTCAATCAAATTCACATTCTGCGCTTTCAACCCTCCACCTTTCTCATACACCTCCAAATCTACCTTCACCGTCTCTAAATCTTGCTTCAAATTACCAATTTCCAACTCTCTGTTCTGTAATTCCGTGTGCAACTCCATTTTACTCTTGGCAAACTTCAAATTATTATTCTTTTCTCGTTCCTCAAACTCTGCCACAGTTTTCTTGGCTTCGTCTAACTCTTTTTGTATCGTTTGCAATCTATCTCTAGATACTATGCTATTCGCTTTATATTCTTGTAATTTTTCGTTTAGGTCCGCTAGGAGTTCATCGTTGGTCGTGTGAGTGTTATTAATATTAATTAAGTTATGGGAATTATTTCCGTTTGTGATTGGAGTCGATGTGGATGTTGAAGTAGTCGTTGAGGGGGTGGATGGAGTTGAGAGGCCATCGTTGCCGTTTAATTCGACACCAGTTTGCAATAAATCCACTTTTTGTTTTAACGTGTCGATGACGATAAGTTTCTCTTCGATTTCGACGCGCAGCGCTGCTTCAAGGTCAGCTTTCGCTCGTTGACTCAACGCGCATTGTTCTTTTAATTCGGAAACTCTTCGGATTGCTTTGTCTTGGGTTTCCACCAACACTGACTGAAAATAAGCAGAAGTTTCTTTTATTCTAGGTCTAGGATTTTCAGGTTAATTTTTATAATGATTTTTTTAGGTTAAAACAATCAATTGTTTTTGTATAACAACCATAGTATCATTTTTTTTATCTAACAACAGATTTAACCTTAAAATCTCATCGTTATTCGCTTGTATTTCATTATTCAACTTTAAAATCTCGTCATTTAACCTCAAAATGTCAATGTCATTTGCTTTATTAACCTCCAAATTCTGTGTTTTAAGTTTCACAACTTCTTCTTTAAGTATAACCTCATTATCTGTTAAATTTATAATTAAATCATTAAGTTTTTCAATGTCTCCTACGTTTTCGTTGGTTGTTTCAAGTTTAACCTCAAAATCTTTAAGTTTTACCAATACCTCATCATTTTTCCGCGATAACTCTAAATTGTTTACGTTTTCATTCTCAATTTCGCTAATATACTTTTGTCTTAACAATAACTCATTATTTTGTACCTCTAACTTGTCATTAGTCAAAATGGCGACCTCCCTATTAACGTCTTCAAGTTTCCCTATCAATAATTCGTTGTTATCTGTCAAATTTTTTACCCTAACCTCTAAATTTTCATTATCCCCACACAAATACGCGTGTTTAACCTTCAAATCATTCACTTTTTGTAATAACTCGTTATTTATAACCTCAAACTGTAACTATTTTTTATTTAAAAAGAAATTTTTTATCAACATATAAAAAAATTAGGTTATAAAATTTAGTTAAGTAGTAATTAATTCCAAAAGTTGTTCTTATCTAGTTGTCACCTTCATTTTGGCGTTTTCACGCTCCAATTCTCGATAATGATTGGCTAAATCAGTGTACCGCCCCCGATACTTGTGATATCGCATCTGCGCCTTCTGAAACGCCATGTGCACCTGCTCCTTGCTGACATGTCCCAATGAAGAGGAGTGTTGTGAAACATTGTCTTCAACTTCACTTGCAGACACATCTAAATCTGACTGCAAAACAAAACAAACTTAACCTCAAAACAAAACACTAACTTAACCTAAAATGTTTGTATTTTTACAGTTTGTCACAGATTCTCACCTGTAAATGATATGAATTCATTGAGGATTCATACCGTGGCAGGAAAGAAACATCACTAGCAATGGACGAGTTTGAATTTCTTCTTATTCGACCTGGCAGTTCTGGTGCAGATGTAGTGCCATGTAAGGACACATTAGTAAACCCGGAATCAATTGTTTTTGAATCTAAAACCACCATTTTCTCAATGTTAAAAAATTAACTGTCCAACTTGGTTAATTGGTAATTACCATCTTCGCTAATTGAAAACAATCCATCATCTGGTGAGCCTGGACCAGGCTCTAATCCTTGTTGTAATTTATCAGTCATTGATTGTGTGAACTGCTGGATTTGTTGCATACGTTGTGGAGAAATCTTCACCTCCTCAGCAATTTTGTCTTTTAATTTCTTAAACATTTTCCTCACAATTACTCAATTTTCTTCGTAAAATTAATTTTCTCGTGGCAGCATCCACATTTTCTTAATCTAGAATTTTATGAGTGTTTGTTTAACACAGTTTAAAAGAAAATTCATGCAAACCATAACGATTAATTAATGTAATTAACGCGGAAAACAGGAAAATCGACACTCGCGCTGGAAAATTCGGGCCTGACAGACCCGTCGGGAGTGACAGTGACGTGTTTCAATTGTTATTGTGTTTGTTTATGTGTGAAACGTCAAAGTGACAGTTGTGACACCTGTCAGTTAGTTATAATTTTAAAATTATCTAAAGTTTTTAAATTATTTCTTTGTATTTAGATATTTATTTAAAAACAATTAAGTTGGTGTTTTTATTATTTAAAATGAAGGCAATAATTTGAATTAACGCTTTCAGCGGATGTTTTACAAACTAAATTTGAACATACAATACGTTTATACTTAAATTTTTATTTAAAAAAAGCAATTTACATAGTAATTAACCCAAGGATTTTATAAAAAACTTAATTTATTACGTTTTAAGGTTAAAATAATTAATAATTTTACTTTAAACGTAAATTTATTTGGGTTTTTCTTATTTAGATTTCAAAATAACTTTAACCATTCGTATGTCGTATAAAAAACTGCCAACCACGCCTCTAGTGGTGGTATCAGCTGTCATGGATGGCATGAAAAGTCAAAATGACATATTGAACTCGAAAACAACGAAAAGCTAATCAAGCTAATGAAACCTAAATAAAATCACTTCTCGGTTCATTACTCGCGGTTAGTGAGTGAAAAAAAATGATATTGCTATTCGCGATAAGCTCGCGGATTACAAAACCCACGCGCACTCAAGCCACCCACAAAATTATCATTGAAACAAAGAAGTGATCGTGATTGGTCGAGAACAAAATTCATTTGTTTCGGACGCCATTATTAAAATAACAAATTATAAATGTGTATAAAGAATAAGTATATATTCGCTTTAAATTAAAAAAATATAATGTTTAATTGATTAACACAAATCCAGAAAGTAAAATTGATTAATTTATTAGTTTATAATGTTTTGTTGGTTATGATGTATCACAACTCAAACAATAAAGTTTATTACACATTATTTTAATAAAACCTGTGATAACAGACAGCAGACAGCAAGCAACAAGTAATGGTGTACAAATTAAGTCATTAACTAATTTAACAAACAAATTAAGTGTTAAGTTTTCAAATTTGAAGTCATTTTATTACAATTTATGATGAGTAAAACTATTTATCGATTTGCAAGAAAAGGTAACTATTTTCTCGATTGTTACTTCAATATAAGTAAACTAATTGTGTTTATTTAATTTTAACAGGAAATGGTGGTAAAAGTCTTGATGCTGAAGAGACAGAACTTGTCAATAATGAGTCACAAAAAGAAAGTCAAATCATTTCATGCAAATCAACAAAATTAAACGATAACAAAACAAATTGTGGTAAAAGTAACACTAGGCAACATTCACCAGTAAAGTTGAGTAAATTAAAGAAAAGTTTAAAAGAATTTAATGGGTCATTAGTTAATTTATCAGTGAATAAAGATACTTTAACAAAACAAGAGAAAATTAATGAAAGTGAAGGTGATGGGTTTCAAAATGAAGATCAAGGCAACAAAGAGTGTGTGGAGGTTGCACCAGAAGATCAAGATGTTGTCAAGCAGAGTTGTTTAGATGTTAGAATACCAGTGGAAGAATATGATCATATTAAGTGAGTATTTTTGTTGATTTACAAATTAGTTACGAATTAATTGCTTCATTTTGATGTGTTTACTTGATTTATACGAGCAATATTTGTGGGTTAATAGTGGTATTTATTTAATTATTAATTAATTGTTGTAATAATTTATTTATATTATGTGTGAGTACAAGTATCCAGGTGGTTTGCATTTGTAAGTATTTTATCTTATCAATTTAATTCATTTTTTTGCTTGGTTTACTATGTACTTTGAGTACATACTATGTATATTGTACATATTTGTATAATATGTTTTATTAAGTGAGTTTTGTAATTCTTTTACGAAATTTATTGAATTAAATTAAGAGGTTTTTAAATTTTGCGGTCCTAGAGTAGCCATTAGGAAATACTACAAAGTAAAACAAAATAATTTTTATGTGGTTGAATAATGCATGTTAGTGAGTAATTACAATAATTTTTTGGAAGCGATTTATTTCAAAATGGCGGCTGTACAGCGTTTTTGCAAGGGCGTGTTTTTTTTTGTCAGGGTTCGCGATCGGGCAAACAGCTTCTGTAATTATTGTAATAATAATAATCCAAATTTTTTATATGATTCTATATTAGAACTGCTTTGAAAGTATGTAGGATTTTTGCGATATATTAATTTTTGGCTAAATGGTGCACTTATAAAGTAAAAAGTGTTAAATTTGCCTAAAAATGGTCATATAATTGTTAATAACTAAGGAACTATGCAATATATCGTTAAAATCTTTAGTATTTACAAAGACAATGTATATTCCAAGATATATTCTAAATTTCAAGTCATTCGGTTGAAAATTATCTGAGTTATTTGCTGTTAAACTTTAAAAAATTAAGTTTTGAAATTTACGCGTTTAAAGATTTAATGCCCGCTTTATTTCTATAGTTGCCGCAGTGGTAATATCAATAATTGAACCTTATAAATTTCATTTTTTTCTATAAATCAAATGGCATAATATTTATATAACTAAGTTTTGTTTGAGCTAAAATAAAATTGATTTGATGAAAAGTCTAGTAGGAAAAAATAGGGTTTTTCTAGGAAATACTACAAAATAAAACAAAATAATTTTTATGTAGTTTTATTATACATGTTAGTGAGTAATTACAATAATTTTTTGGAAGCGATTTATTTCAAAATGGCGGTTGTACAGCGTTTTTGCAATGGCGTGTTTTTTTTGCCAGGGTTCGCGGTTGGGCAAACAGCTTCTGTAATTATTGTAATAATAATAATTACAAAATTTTTTTATGATTCTATATTAGAACATCTTTGTAAGAACGTAGGGTTTTTGCAATATATTAATTTTTGGCGAAATGGCGCCCTTATATAGTAAAAAGTGTGAAATTTGCCTAAAAATGGTAATATAATTGTTAATAACAAATGAACTACGCAATATAAAAATAAAATCTTAGGTACTTTTATAGACAATGTATATTCCAAGATATATTCTAAATGTCAAGTCATTTGGTTAAAAATTATCTGAGTTATTTGCCTCCAAGTTTAATGCCCGCTTTAATTCTATAGCTGCTGTTATGGTAATAACAACAATTAAACCCTATATATTGCAATTTTTTTTTATAAATTAGAACTATGATTATGGTTAGTTGTGATTTTTGTATAAATTAATTCTTTGTTTATCGGTATGAGTAATTTACATGATAAATTGATGATAAATTAATTGTTACAAAGTACGAAATGCGTAAAACAAAAGGATTGAGTCATGCCTATGTGATTTTTATGGGATTAGAGATAAGGAAAGTAATAGAATAATTTAGAATAATAAAATATTTTATTACTGTGCTTCTGGTTGTATATTGTGTAACACTATAAATAATCAGTGCTCATTTGCAGTTTATTGCTTGTATTGTTAAAGGTAAAATGCGTACGTGCAGAGTGACATGCACTCACGATCTATATATCAAATTTCTTTGCAAAATATTGCACAATTATTTGTTTATCGTTTAACGCAAAACACGTTTAGTTTTATTTATTGTAGTGTTATTAACAACAATGAAATTATAAAACAATTGATTAATTTTTGTGAATTTATTAATATCAGAAATTATTTATATAATTTAATATTTGCGTGCGTTAAGTAAAAGTAGGATTGGAAGAGGTGGGATTGGTGGGATTCGCTGAAATTACTCTGGCCAATCACAACATTTCGTGCGAGAATAAAGTTATGAGTTAAATTTATGTGAGGCGTGGCTTTGTTAGAAATTTTGATCAAAAATTAATTTATAAATAAATTCATTTATTGTGTGAAGAACTGAATAATACTAACACAATAAATGTAGGTACGTTATTTATATTCATAGATTTAAAACTAAAACATAAAGACAACAAAACAATGCTTGTATGTACGCAGGATAAATTCACGCCTCATTTTTTTTGCTTTCTTTACCTATGTTTGTGCGGAACATGTGCACTTAAATCTTTTGTAATTTATTCTGAACTTATGTTGAAAAGCAGTTGAAAAGTACATTGGCCCGACATCTGTTGCCGAATTTTTATTTATATTCGCAGCAGGAAATGTTCATATAGTAGGCGGTTTTATCAGGTTTTATTTCAGGCGGTATCTATTATTGAGTTTGTGAATTACAATTTATTGAATAATTAATTAATTACGCGTGTTTTGACTCCGTTTTGTGAGTGTTAAAATAAATAAAAATTATTAAAGTATTAAATTATAGTTATTTAAGTAAAAACTATATATAATTACGGTGTTTTACGTAAATTTGAGTTAATAATTTAATAATTTGGTAATAAATTCGGTCATATAATTGTTAATAACTAAGGAACTGTGCAATATATCGTAAAAATCTTACTTACTTCCAAAGACATTGTATATATTCCAAGTTATATTCCAAATTTCAAGTCATTCGGCAAGTTATATTCCAAATTTCAAGTCATTCGGTTGAAAATTCACTGAGTTATTTGTCTTTGAAACTTTGAAACTTAGTTTTGAGATATGAGCGTTTAAAGTTTTAATTTACGCTTTAATTCTTTATCTGACGCTGTGATAAAAAACAATTGAACTTTTAAAAATTATAATAATTTTTTCTTTTAAAATTAGGCGGAATACTATTTTCATGACTCTAAAGAGTCTAAAGTATTGTTTAAGCTAAAAAAAAAGGGCCTAACACTTTAAAGTAAAACAACAACATAGTTGTGAGTTATTTTTATTTAATTTTACAAAATAAGTAAATAATTCAAGAGAAATTTCAATTTTTGTTAACAATTTTTTTAAATTTAATTAGTCTTAAGAAAGATTTAAATTTTAAAGTTTTTGGAAGGAGGAATTAAGGTCAAATATTATTGCTATTTGCACCAAATATTTTTAAGTTAACGCTTGGTTATATAGTTTGTTTAATTTAGTGTAGAGTATAAAATTTACAATGACGTTTCTCTGAGAAACTTTCACTTCATTCGCTTAACTTTACTCTACTTTATTTTACTTCACTTTACTTACTTACTTTGACTTTATTCTCGTACAATTTCCTTGTATGATTAAAGCCTTAACGATGTCAAACTTAAATAATCAGATCAAAAGTTTATAACGTAAATTATTATTTATTATTTTAAGTATGAATAAATTAAGAACTTTGGTTAGAAGTCAATTAAAACTTAATTGAAACAAATACAATGTGATAAATCGAAGCAAAACTGGAAAAACCACTAAGTTGTATGTAATTTATTCAGATTTATTTACTTAGTTACTTAGAATACGAGTAACGTCGAGGAAAATAATTAATAAAAATATGAAATTGCATGATCTTAGGTATTAGGTATATACTTCCAATTAGGTAATTACTACAATCCAATAGTTAGTTGTTACTTGTTACATTCAAGCTCATAATTTAGTAGAAATTCAAAATAAATTGAAAAAAATTGAAATAAATAATGAAATACCAAGTTATGTTCATATTGAGTAAAAAATAATATTACACCTTTGTTATTACTAATTCGGTGTGTATTTAAAATTCTTGCCGTAATTCCGTAGATTGTTTCAATCGTTTTCAATGTCGAATGCGAACATGACCAACAACCGCAAAGTGTCGACAATCGACAACTCTTGCTGCTGTTGCTTCGAAGGCATAGAAACGAAAGTAAATTGAACACGAGCAGAAAGCAGCACGCGATTCCAACCAATTCAACCAACCATTCTCTTACAAATGAAGTCAAGTCTAGGCTAGATATTTACGTCAATTTTAGTTTTATTTCGTTTGTCGGAAAGTAAACATGAAAAACCCACACGCGGCATAAATCGGTAATAATTAAACTAAGCGTGGATTATTCCGAACAAAAAAACAGTTAAAATGTTGATAGGTAACACGTACTACGTTCTTTATTGTTTTAAAATAGTTTGTTATCAATGTGCAACGTGGTATTAACATATACGGAGTGTTTAGTGTGTACAAAGTGTCGCTGTGTTTTTTTAAATTGTTGGTTTTGTTTAAGAAGGAAGGATACACAATGACGTACTATAAATTGTAAGTAATTTTTTTGTAAGAAAGTAGAAATGAGTTGATACCATGTTTTTGATTTGTTGTTAATTGTTGTTAAACGTTAGGTTAAGGAAGGAACGTTGTAGAACAATGACGAGTGTTTGTAAGTGACAATTGACAGTTTTAACTGAGTGGAATTTGGTGGAATTGAATTTAATTGGTTGGTTTGGTGCAAATGAATTTCTTGGCACAAACAAATTTTTATTGCGATTGTAATTGTTTTTTTATTGTTTTAATTATCTGTTTAATTATCTTTGACTTTATGGGGAGTTAAAGTACTATAGAAACAATTTCAGCGATGTGTATAAACAATTATGGTTTGGTTTTAGTTAAAAATAATCGTTTGTAGTTTCAAGCTTAGGTAATGTGTAGTTTTATTTTGGTTTTTGTTATTTTATGGATTTTGCGTGTTATCTGTGGAATAATTATTTTGTTTTTGTTGTATTTGGGTAAAACTTAAAGTAATGGTGGGTAATGTGAGTAATTTACGTGTTGATTGGTTCAGTGGGCGTGTTCTTTTCTTAATACTATTTAGACACACCCTTGCTACCTTTTTTTGTTTGTTTTAAAACAAAACAAAATTTGTTTTTTCGGATTTTTTTAGGAGTACTATAAAATAAAACGAAATAGTATTAATGTTAGTTTATTATACATGTTAGGGAGTAATTACTACATTTTTTTTGATGTGATTTATTTCAAGATGGCGGCGGAACAACGGTTTTGCAATGGCGTGTTTTTTTTGTATAATTTTTTAAATTATATATAATAACTGCTATAGAAATATGCAGGATTATTGCATTATATTAATTTTTGGATAAATGGCGCACTTATAATATATAAGCAGCAAAAAAATGCCTCAATAATTGTTAGATAATTGTTAATAACAAATGAACTATGCAATATATTTTATGAATCTTATGAACTTTCAAATGCAATGATAGGGAGAATCTGTTAAACTCTGTGCAATTTCTGATAAGTACCTTCTTTTCTGTAAGGGTAGTTGCGTTGCATGATTATTGTTTTGGCAAAAAAAAATTTATTTGATTTTATGAAAATTATAGAATGATCTAACCCTAACGCCTTGGATATTGAAGATTATTCTTGTTATTTTGTTTAATTCTATTGGTTAGTTTAATAATTATTTAGAAAATACTAAAAATGGTAGCGGGGGCGTGACTAAATAGTCCTGAAAAGAAGGGCGTGTTCTCGAACCAATAAAAACGTAAATTATTCATATATTTAACCATTAGTTTTAGTTTTAATTTTAATTTTAACTAAATCAAACATAACAAAGTAAATATTCAACTGATAACACACAAAAATCATACAGTAACAAAATAACAAACCAAAACTTAATTTTTTAACCTAAAAAATGAAGTCATAAAAATAATATGCCGTGTGATTTATAGAAAAAAATTATACTTAAGGTATTTGTTGGGGTTAAGACATGTTACTAGATATTTATGAATTTTGGTATACTTATCAAAGATGTGATAATACATTGACCCTTAAAATTTGAAGTCAATTGACCGTTTGTATTCCGAGATATATTCGATTAAAAATTGGATGCTCGGATCCAGTATTTCAGTTATAAATAAAAAAGTAACTTGCAGATATTTACCAAAAACTGACAATCATTTAATGCTTTTATTTTATATTTTTTAAAAATTAATATAAAAAAATTCACCGTTTACTTTTTCCTTAATCACGGTTTAAAGTTCAACAATTGAATGAAAACTATACATCGACGGGGTCAGACGAGACAACTTGGCAACACTGTACCAGTGTTTCAATATTATTTGCGCGGTAAATTCAAACAGACTGAAACAGACATATCGATAGTGTACATAGATTAACAAAGAACAACATAGCGGCGTTGCCAAACTTAAAAATTACAAAAGTGTTGTGTTGAGCACGTCTACACGCGTACAGTCTTATTCAAAAATTATGGATCACTTAGCTACAAACTCGTATACTTTTGTGGCTCATAATAACAATAATTTTTTGACAATGTTGTACCTCAACAACTACCTTAAAAGCACTTAAAAGGTTCAATTGTGGATTTTACCACAGCGCCACCTATACGATTAAAGCGGGCATTAACACTTTTTTATACGCGTTTATTTTAAAACTAATTTTTTAAATTGCAAATAACTCAAACAATTTTTAACCGAATGATTTGAAATTTTGAATATATCTTGAAATATACATTGTCTATGGAAATACTTAAGATTTTGTTTTTATATTGAGTGGTTCATTAGTTATTAACAATTATATGACCGCTTTTTCCAAAAAAAATTTACTTTTTACTTTAGAAGTGCGCCATTTGGTCAAAAATTAAGAAATTGCAATAATTTTATGTAGTTTTATAGCAGTTATTATAAAGAATCTTTAAAAAAATTGGTTTATTATTATTACAATAATTATTATTATAATATTTCTGAAAAAACGCAAAACAGTTTTTTTTTCGTAACGTTACCCTTTAAAAACAAATCATTACACTTTTTTATTTTGTTATTGTGTTACTTTTATGGTTTGTCGCTGTTATCAGCTGAATATTTATAGTTTTTATTTTATTCAGTTAAAACCAAAGCTAATTGTGTAATCTACGAATAATTTACGTATTGATTTTACCTACACGCTCACTAGTTTTTTCCTGAACTTCCGCTACCATGTTCAGTATTTTTCTTAATAATTATTAACCTAACCCTTAGAAATAAATATAGAATTAAATAAAATATAAAAGATAATCTTCAACGTTTAATTATCTTTTATATTTTAATATAAAAATCAAAATATTTGGAATATTTTCGGAGATATTCAAAGTTTTTAATTATAAAACACAACACAAACAACACAAAATATTTATCTAAATATTGAATTGTTGTTGAGTATCGTGCGCAATGCAACATAGTGTCAATTACCGTTTACGTCTCATCGTGTCTCAGTATCAACAACAAACGAACGACTTCAACCGAAATAAATGTTTATAATTGTTTACACACTCAGTGATAAAATAAAAGACTTAACTATCGCTAAGCTATCGCACTTTTACTCTAGTAACACAAGTGAACTACACGCGTAACCTGTGACTTTCATTCCTTAAAGTTCTAATTGTTGTTATTGTTATCAAATTAATGAAACAATGTTTGTGTTATAAAATATCTCGTGTTGTGCGTGAGTTATAAACGATGAGCAATTAATACCGCGGTGGATTTTTTTACAATTAGTGCTCATCTAGATTAGTAACTGAAAACAACCACAACCACAAGTCTACTCTATAAATTTAGTATTTTTTTAATATTATTACGGTGTATAATTGTTAATTGTTGATTTTCGACGGTTGATGAAATATTGATGGCTTTGTGTGTAATTGTAAACAAAATCGTGCTTGAGTTGACGTCGGATTATCAGTCCTAATAATTGATAACCGAGGCCGTGCGTTATCGATAATATATTTACTTAAAACACTGTATTTACCTGCTTTTTACGTTTACTTACTGCATTTATTAGTGTGCGATTCAACAAGTGTGTTTGTCGTTTTAGTTTCTTTATAGTGTTTGGCTCGAATGCATCGAAACTTGTGCGGTTTTTAGTTTATTTTAGTTTTTTTTTAGTTTTATTTTAGTTTTATTTTGATAATTTTTCAATAAAAACATGGCGTTGAGAAGAAAAAAGACGAATCGGGAGGAATGCGCTGCGTTACTTAATGATAATGATTGGTAATTTGTTTTATAATTGTTTTATTGGTTAATTTGTTGTGGGTTTTGTTGGTTTTGGAGGTTAAATGTTAATTGTAATTGTTATTTTTTTTTGTTTCAGGGATACAATGGATGCGTACGGTTACGAGCCGTCGGTGATTGGTGGTGATGCGAAGTCGATAAATCGAAGATCGATTGGTACTGGTGGTTTTTATGAGTATAGGGATGAGGTTGAGGGGGTGAATGATGCGGGAGAGGATGGTGCGTTATTGTCGGTGGAGGAGCAGGAGTTGAATCGCGTTGGGGTCGTATCAGCTGCGTCGACGGCGGATGTGGGTGCTACGGGGGTGGAATGTCGGATTAATATCGATGGAATGACGTGTATGTCTTGTGTCAGGAATATTGAGGGGACAATGGGGACTAAGGATGGGATTAAGTCGATAAAGGTTTGTAATTTTATTTGTTTCTTTTTTTATAAGTTAAAGGTGTTGTTGACTTTGATTGGTGATAAGTCATTAATGAGTTGAGTTATTTACAATTTGTTTTCTTAGAGGGGTTGGGGAACTCAATATCTTTCTTTATTGAAAGATAAAGTGCAACTTTTTGAAATTTATAGGAGTTATTAGGTTTTTAGTGGAAATTTATGATTTTATGGTGTTTTGTCAACTTTACACGTTAATGACTTATTAATGATTAAAGTTAATTGTTTTTGCATGTCGTAGTCTTCCAAATAATGTCGAAATGTGTATTCTTCTTTAAGGAATGTTGTAAAATTTTAAAATTTGTAGGAGTTATGCGGATTTTAGTGAAAATTAACGATTTTTTCAAAGTTTTGGTGCTTTGTCAACTTTACGCGTTAATAATTAATTAATTGTTTAAGTTAATTTTTCTTACTTGCTTTAGTTCTTTATAAGAACTCAAAATTTAGATATTTCTACAAAAAATATTGATAAATATTGAAAATTGTAGGAGTTATAAGGTTTTTAATTAAAATTAACGATTTTTTCCAGTTTTTGGTGATTCGTCTACTTTACGCGTTAATAACTAATTAATCGTTTAAGTTAATTTTTATTGCAAACTGTAGTCTTGTAGATAATCTCAAAATTTGTATTCTTCTTGAAAGCATGTTGAAAAATTTTGAAATTTTTAGGAAGTATAAGGATTTTAGTGAAAATTAACGATTTTTTCATGTTTTGATGTTTTTTCAACTTTCCGCGTTAATAACTAATTAATAGTTCGAGTTAAATTATTTGCTAACTTTAATTCTTTAGAAGAACTAAAAATTTAGGTATTTCTCCTAAAAATAATGAACATTTTTAAAATTTGTAGGAGTTATGCGGATTTTTGTGAAAAAAACGATTTTTTCAAAGTATTGGTATTTTTTTCAACTTTACGCGTTAATAATTAATTAATAGTTTGAGTTAATTTTTCTTACTAACTTTAATTCTTTAGAAGAACTCAAAATTTAGATATTTCTACAAAAAATATTGAAAAATTTTGAAAATTGTAGGAGTTATAAGGAAATTGATAAAAATGTTTGTGATTTCTTTACTTCCTTGTCGTTTTGTCAACTATACACCTCAATTACTAATTAATCTTTAAAGATTCATTTACTTACATATTTTACATTTGTAGAAGATCTTAAAATTTGTATTATTCTTGAAAAAATGTTGAAAAATTTCAAAAATTGTAGGAGTTACAAGGATTTTCGTGAAAATTTACGATTTTTCTACACCGTTTTAGTGTTTTGTCAACTTTACGTGTTAATAACTAATTAACAATTCCATTTTATATATTTTTCTTGCTTTAGTTCTTTGGAAGAACTCAAAATTAAGATTTTTCTTGAAAAAATATTGACATTTTTTGAAATTTGTTGGAGTTATATAATTTTTAGTGATAAATTACGATTTTTTTCACTATTTTAGTGTTTTATCACCTTCACACCTTAATAACTAATTAATCGTTTGTGTTAATTTTTCTTACTTACATTAGTTTTTTTAGAAGAACTCAATATTTAGATGTTTCTTAAACAAAAGTAGAAAAATATTGAAATTTGTAGGAGTTATGTAGATATTAGTAAAAATTTACTATTCACTTTATCACTTTTCTGGTGTTTTGTCAACTTTACCCAATAATAATTAATTAGTCTTTTAAGTTAATTTTATTTTCTTGTCTTCGTCTTATAGAAAAACTCAAAATGTAAATTGCGCTTCAAAAAATTTTGAAAAATATTGAAAATTGTAAGAGTTATAAGGATTTTAATGAAAATTTACATTTTTTACACCTACATACATATTTTAATGTTTCTTAACTTAAATTGTTAATAACTATTTAACCCCATGACATAATTTAATTTTCTTTTCACCAATTAAATCAACAACTCATAATCTATTATCACCAAAAAAATCTTAAAAAAATACCTTATATTCTAAAAGTTACAGGGTGTTTTATAACACTAACTTATTATCAATTTCTCCTCATTCATTTCCAAAAAATTATTTTAATATTTCAAGTGGTTTGACATGATTTTAAACAAAAAAAACCTGCCAAACGATAACAAATCGCATCACATTTGTTTCCCTAGTATCTAATCTAAATATTTCATAGATTTATTGCTAACATTTAAAGATAACAATAACGCCAACAACAAAAAAATATCTAGAATGCATTTTGTATTCATTTCTTATCAACATTTGTATATTTCATAATTTTCATAACAATTTGACAAGTTAAAATCGAATAGATATGTACGTTGATAAAAATACAAACCACATCGTGTGGTTGTTGGTCACCAATGACCACAACGCCACGAAGAGAATAACAAAATGGCGATTAGACAATGGATTATCAATCGCAACGTACATATGTTTTCGTAAAAAGCGAATTAACACAAAACATTGTGGGTATTATTTTATTATTTTATTATTCTCGTGGACATTCATCATAGTGGGCAACACGATTGTTGCATTGATAAACATTTTCTCCAAGGCTTCTTATCGTTGATTCACACGAATCACACTTGTTGGTTGCACTCATTTGCTGTGTAATAGTCATATTGTTAATACTAACAGTAAGAACTATTTTATTTGTGATTTGCGACAATCGGCAGTCGATTGTACGATTAGGTTTTTGCTAGACAAAAATTATCGATTGTGGTTTTGTTTTTTGTGCGAAGTGGAAGAGTTAAGTCAGTTTGTGTTCAGCTCTTGGTCAGTGAAGTGTTAATAATTTTTTATTAGAAGGGAATTATTAATTACTATTAGAATTGTGTGTTTCTTTAATAATTTGTGTAAAACTTTGAAAGTTTGTGGTGTTTTGTGTGATTTTTCGGTGTTTGGTTAGGAATTGGCCGCCATTTTGTGATTAGATTTAATGGCGATCGTATGTATATTTCATATACGTCAATAACTGTTTAGAAATTTAATAATTGACAAGTTTTTCTTCAGTTAATTCTGAAATAATTAAATATTTTAATTGTTTCAGGTAAATCTTCAAGAAAAACACGCAATTGTTCGTTATGATCCATCGTTACTAACCCCCGACCTAATCGCAGAAGCTATCGACGATATGGGCTTTGACGCTGTCGCCGCCCCCGCGCCTTCCTTACCCACTACCCACTCCTGCACAATACGTATTGAAGGAATGACGTGCAATTCCTGCGTGCAAAACATCCAAGGAAACATTTCCACTAAACCCGGCGTGCGTCACATTAAAGTCCACCTTGACGAACAACGCGGTGACGTGGATTACGACCCTTCACAAACCACCCCTGAAGAAATAACGGAAGCCATTGATGATATGGGTTTCGACGCGTTTTTATTAACATCCACTACAAACAACGAACAGAACTCGCTCAAAAAGAAAAAGAAACGCCACCTATCGGCAGATACGCACAGCGAAAACAGAGATCTAGCTTTGGATATGGATAACTTAGAAAACCTATCTAAATGTACGCTGCAAGTCAAAGGTATGACTTGTGGTTCGTGTGTGGCCGCCATTGAAAAACATTGTTACAAAATCAATGGTTGCCATAAAATCTTAGTGGCGCTGTTAGCAGCCCGCGCGGAGATTAAATACGACGCGACCCTGGTCACACCGGCGGAACTAGCGGCATCTATTACTGAGTTAGGTTTTCCGTCAGCGGTGTTGATGAACGGTGCTGGCGGCGATAGTGAGGTGGTGTGTCGCATTGAGGGCATGACATGTGCGTCTTGCGTGCACAAAATCGAATCAGCGGTTAAAAACATGCCGGGAATGATTTCTGCACAGGTGGCGCTCACGACACAAAAGGGCAAGTTTCGGTATGATCCGGAAGTGACGGGGGCGCGGAATATTTTAGAAGCCATTGATGCTTTGGGCTTTAAAGCGGAATTGTTTGAGAGGGAATCGAACGGTGATTATTTACAACAAAAAGAAGAAATACGTAAATGGAGGAATAGTTTTTTGTTTTCTTTGACTTTCGGTTTACCCTGTATGATTGCGATGCTTTATTTCATGGTTATCATGTCCGTGAAAGGCCACGAAGAGATGTGCTGCGTCGTACCAGGTTTGTAATTTATTATTTTAAATATTTATTTGCAACACTCGGTTTATCTATACTTTAGTGTATGTTAAGTTGCCTAACTTTAAGGTGCGTACTGTTTTCGTAAAACTACATTTTTGTTTTGATTTTAGGTTTGTCTTTAGAAAACTTAATAATGTGGATGTTATCTACACCAGTTTTAATTTGTGGTGGTCGTCACTTCTTCGTACAAGCTTATAAAGCCATCAAACATCGCACGACGAACATGGACGTCTTGATTGCAATGGCGACGTCAATTTCATACTCATACAGTGTGTGTGTGGTCACTGCGGCTATGATTCTACGTCTAAAATCGTCTCCTCAAACCTTTTTCGATACTCCCCCAATGTTGTTAGTGTTTATTTCTTTGGGCAGGTGGTTGGAACACATCGCCAAAGGTAAAACTTCGGAAGCTTTATCGCGTTTGCTGTCACTAAAAGCAACTGAAGCTGTGTTAGTTACGCTAGGACCGGGACAAACCATTGAAAAAGAAAGGTTGGTCAATGTGGATTTAGTCCAGCGAGGTGATTATTTGAAAGTGGTACCTGGGGCTAAAGTCCCTGTCGATGGTAAAGTCATTCAAGGTCAATCGATGTGTGATGAGTCTTTGATCACAGGCGAATCGATGCCTGTGTACAAGAAAAAAGGCAGCGCTGTCATTGGTGGTTCTATTAACCAACATGGTTTACTCATAGTGGAGGCTACACACACTGGTGAAGCAACTACTTTGTCTCAAATTGTTAAACTTGTTGAAGAAGCGCAGACTTCCAAAGCACCTATACAGCAGTTAGCTGATAAGATCGCGGGGTATTTCGTGCCGTTGGTTGTCTTCTTGAGTTTGTTGACTTTAGTCATTTGGACTGTGATTGGTTTGCTGCGATTTGATCTGTTGCCGATTAATGATCATGAGATACATGATTTCACAAGGACGGAACTGTTGTTGCAATTTGTGTTCAAATGTGCGTTGAATGTGTTGGCAATCGCGTGTCCTTGCGCGTTAGGCTTGGCCACGCCTACGGCTGTTATGGTAGGCACGGGAATTGGCGCGCAGAATGGGATTTTGATTAAAGGGGCGGAGCCATTGGAAAACGCGCATAAAGTCAAAGCGGTTTTGTTTGATAAGACTGGAACGATCACGAAAGGCCAACCAGAAGTCGCTGGGGTTTGGATGTCTACGCAGGAAATACCAGCAGCCACCTTATTGGCTGTGTTGGGCGTGGCGGAGAAAAATTCCGAGCATCCTATTGCCGCGTCGATTATCCGCTTTGTGGAGCAAGTATTCCAAATGGAGATTTGTGGCTCAAGTGATGATTTCCAAGCTGTGCCGGGGTGTGGGTTAAGATGTACGGTGAAGGATATTGCAGGAATGGTAAATCACGCAAAGTCACAGGAGTTTGGGAATTTTTTGAATGATATTCAAAATTCGGGGGATTTGGTCGAAAAGAAATTAGTTTTGAATGGTATTGATGTGGAAATGTTCAATACTTCTGCTCATAATTTAGGACAATTGATCGGTAAGTTTTTTGTTGAAGGCAGGTTAAGGTAATTTCATCATGGCTGTGTTGTTGGTTGCAGGTATCAAACTTGATGATATTCGTGATTCTTATCACGTCATTGTTGGTAATCGCGAGTGGATGAATCGTAATGGGCATATTGTTACGTCGGATTTGGATCGGAAGATGCAGCTGGAGGAGGAGCAAGGTCGATCAGCGGTGTTGTGCGCCATAGATGGCGTTATCGTTGCCATGATAAGCGTTGCAGATCCAGTAAAACCCGAGGCATCTTTAGCTGTCTTTGCGTTGAAGAAAAGAGGATTAGATGTTTATCTCTTGACGGGAGATAACCGGAAAACAGCGGCCAGTATTGCACGACAAGTTGGTATTACGAAAGTTTACGCGGAAGTTTTACCATCACATAAAGTCGCACGGGTTGCAAGGTAATAACTTTTTTAGTTATTTGTGTACCAAAATTTACAACTTAAATGTAATATTTTAGATTACAAAGCAAAGGCGTAAAAGTTGCAATGGTCGGCGATGGAATTAATGATTCTCCAGCTTTAGCTCAAGCTGACGTTGGTATGGCGATAGCTTCAGGCACAGATGTCGCTGTTGAAGCCGCTCAGGTCGTTTTAATGCGCAACGACCTTCTTGACGTGGTTGGTTGTTTAGATCTGTCACGAAAGACAGTCAAACGTATCCGACTTAATTTCTTACTTGCCAGTCTTTATAATATTCTTTGTAAGTATTAATTATTAATTTTCTTTAAAAAATTTTTATTGCCACACTCGGTGTATTACATTTTACCGTATTGTGTGTTGCCTATAATGCATTGTTTTAAACGTGTTTTGTTTTTCAAGGCATTCCTTTAGCAGCGGGTGCATTTTCAAAATTCGGGTTAACCCTTGCACCCTGGATGGCATCCGGTGCAATGGCCCTGTCTTCCGTTTCCGTTGTAAGCAGTAGTCTGTTACTAAAACTATGGAAGAAACCCACAGCAGCGACGCTGACGACGCAAGAATTCCTCGCCGAAAGGAACCGCGCTCATCAGGACGACACGATTTCCATCCATCGCGGCATGGACGACCTGGAGCAGGGCGCTGCCACGCAAGCGCAGCAACCATCCGCACTCTCAAGGTATACACATACCAATGGGGTTGGTGTAAGTTGTGATGGCACAGGCACACAAATCAATTCATTACATGCGGATGTTAATGATGAAACAAAAGCGACGAAACAAAATAACAACGCCGAGAACAAAACTTAGTTAAGGTTTAATTAACACACAAAACTTAGGCGTTTAAAACAATCACGTGATATTTCTTTTTTGTACATAGATACAAAATGGCGGCTTTTAATTGAGAATTTATATTTTAATTTTTTATTTTATTTATTATTTTTATTCATTCCTGCACATTCCTAAGGGTAACAATTTAAAATTACAAACTTTTTTGTTTGTTTTTAGTTTAAAGAACAAATCACAACAGAAAATTGTAAGCAATTACTAAGAATTAACATTATTTGTAATCACTGTGTGCACAAACTAACATTTTGTTGCATTTGTTTGTTTTGTTAGGCTAACTTTTCAAACATGGGGGCGCACAACGCGACTCCAACACACTCGCTGCCAGATTGGACTTTGATCTTTCCCTCCGTTCCCCGCAGCCAAGTTTTATCGCGTTTTATCTTTCGATTGTGTTTGAGTTTACGACGCGGCGAAATTATCAATATTTACATTCTCTCTCAACTGGCATTGATTCTGACCAATGAAAACCCGTAAGAGGTTTAAGACGCTGCTACGCATTGTTACCAACTTAATTTAAGTACACAAAGTGGCACAAAGCCAGTATTAAGATGTTGACAGTTTTTATCACTAGATTTTCTCCATCAACACTGATCAAGACAATCGAGTGGTTGAGTTAGCAAAGTTTTGTGTCTTAACTTGTAATTATTTTGTTTTTTTTTACATTTAAAGTGTTGCAAACAGTGTTAAGACTGTTAAGCTTTTGTTTTGCGTGTTTTGGGGTTTAATTTATTTAATTTTAACTGATTAACATCTTAACAATGTAAAGTGTTAATATTTCTGTAATCAAGTATTAGTTTTGTTAAGTTTTCGTGTGTGTAATCAAAGAATTCTTGTTTTTTATTGTTAATTAGTGTTTTGTTTTGTGTGTTTAAGGTTTTTGAATCGAAATCGAATGATGAGCGAACTCCTGCTGGCGAGTAACGACGCAGACGACGATTCGGGCATTACGTACTTGACTCCTGCTCAGGCTTCCACTGCACAACGCAGTAAGAAACACCATGGTGGTGGTGGTGGTGCTACAATCGCGTAATAATAATTTTTTTACTAATTTCTATTTTATTTATTAGCCAAAAATTACTTACAACGACGTAATCACATCACAGATTTAATTTAACGCGTTTAAATGCATTTAAAGTAAATCACAATCAATTAATATCAAAGTATATTATATTTTACTTAATTTATTAACTTTACAAAGCATTTGTAGTGGTTTTGACTAAAAAATATTATTTTTTTGGTTGAACATTAGTTTGTAACACTCGGTATTACGTTAAATTCGTGATGTACTGGTTGCCTATATTTGTTTAGTGTTTTGTTTTACTGTCAATATGGCTAGACGACGCACAACTTAATTTTTCTAGTGAATTTATTTAAAAAAATGCAGTTATTATCAGTAATTTCAACGTATATTACATCGTAACGCAGAGATTTAAAGGTATTTTACGTTTTGTATAATTTTTATTGTTGCTATGTCTGATTTTTATGTTTTGTTTCAATCGGTGTTGTCTAGTAAGGTAAACTGAGGTAAACTTTATAAAGTCAGCCATTTTGTAAAGTTTTCAAATGATTTACGTAAATTCAAAGGTAAAGAAAGTGTGATAAAATAATGTACATTAAGGTTTGTACTTATTGTAAGTCAAAAAGAATCTAACGTGCTAAAGAATATTTTAAAGGTAAAATGTACCAGTTTGTGCTGATATTAAACTTTATTTTTATATTTAACTATAAAGTTACCTTCGGTGTTTTATAATTATACATTGTACAGGTGTATTTATGTTTTTCGTTTGTATATTTGTTTTGATTTTCTAGTTCTTGTGCTGGGCTGTGTGGTAAGTGTGGGTGTGTTTTGTGCGTTTGGTATTGCTTCATCACCTACTAATTGTTTAAGGTGTTTACTCCTTGTATCACTTGCAAAAGCTTTATTAACAATATCTCTTTTAGCATTACTTGTTAATCTAGCTTCATCAATCATTTCTTGATTCATAACAGCTTCTGAAGTAAGTACTTCTTGTTGCGGTAATAATTGTGATAAATGTTCATTTGTTGTCAATACATTTATCATTTCATTGTGATAAGATGGATCATATTCAAGAAAAACATTTTTGTGTTTAGCTTTGTATGCATTTAACTTTTCAACTAATGCATCATCAACTTCTTTAAATTCTGACAAAGCTAAATTAGTTTCTTCCATAAATTCATTAATAATGCTCCCACTATGATTGGGGAAAATATCATCAAATAAAATGATATCTGTTGTTATGAACTTTGAATCTATAAATAATTCATGTTGTGATGCTACAAATTCGAAAGCATTGTCTTTTAATAATTTATTAAAAATATAAATAGGCTCGGAAGAGTTTTCAGTGTTGGCTTGAGTTATTTCATTTAAATATTCTTTGATTTTTGTTAATTCTTCATGTAATATTCTGATTTTTATTAGATGTTTTATTGGTTGTTTATAGTAAAGTCCATATAATAAATATAAACCACCAGTTTGAGTGTATTTACAATTTGATAGAAGTAAATACTTTTTTGTGCAGTGAAACACCATATTAGTGAAGTGTCCTACTTCAAATTCCTTGTATTGTCCCCTAAGATTAAAATTTTCATTGCTTTGCAAGTTGGTATAAGGAGTAAATACTTACACGAAAACTAAACTGAACCTCGATTCTTTCCAGATTTCTGTGAATTGTGCATAACTGAGTGTGTTGTGAAGGATGAAACTTTTTAATAGCAATTCACAGTCTTCTTGAAACGCTTCTTGGAATTCTTTGTTTTTGCGGAATGTATTACTAGATACCATTTTTTTATTTTATTTATTTTTTGTTTCTGATTATGTTTTATAAATTTGTATAAATTCTACTCAAATTTGTTGGTTATGAATTTTGGTATTCGGTACTTGTCGTGTGTTTTCGTTTGTAAACAGTAATAAGTATACAGGGTGTTTTGGTTTTAAAATTAATAAATAAATTAAAACAGGCATGTTATTCAGTTTAATTGTTAATTATATTTTGTGATTAACATTTTGTTTGTTAATAATAATATTGCGGGTATCCAAAGCCTCCTCTTGGGACAAAGTACTTGCGTTTAATGTTAACTTCCCTCTTGGCGTCAGCTGTATCTTCGGTTGGTACACAGCCATCTTTAACTAAAAACATTTTGTTAAATTTTGATTTATTACAAAATTAAGTCAAATTCTTTGTGTACTTACAAGAAGCTGATGGTTCGATAATTGGTTGAGGAGCTGCGACGCAGACGCATTTGTCGTTGCCGTTGAAGAAGTCGTAAGAGGTGGCAGCACTGCCGCTGCTGACAGAGCCAATTCCGCCATTTTCAATCACCATGCGTTCTGGTCTTTCTGCTTCGTAGTCGATGGCGGAAACCATCACGACTAAAGCCAACGACAAGACAACCCTGAAGAAGTTCATGTTGGTGGTTTGTTAGTTCTTACTTTGACTATGGTAAGTGAATTATTTGATTTTATTTTATTTCGGTTATTTATACCCAAAAAATTTGAATGAAGGAAGTCGTAAAATTGATTTTTAATCATCACAGTGGTCATAAACTTTTGATAATTTTTTTTTACAACTTTATTTAAACAATAAATAATTTGCATGCATGTTTGAATGACTTTTATTCTTCAAAAATTCACGTTCCGGACATAAAAGTTAATTTTTGTAAGTTGCATTTTTTTATTAAAAATATAATTTTTTCGGGTTGCTAATAAATTAAAAATTAAATAAATTATAGCAAGCTGATGTTTTAGAAGAGTTTTATTGTTTAAAATAAATTAGTTTTAAATGTAATTTTATGGTTGTGAGTTTGCACAATGAACATTTGCGTTGGGAATTTTTAATGTGGTGTGAAGATAAATTATTTGTTACATACTTGTGATAGTTATGTTTGCATAACACATTAAAAGGGACGGTTTTTAGGTTGTTAGGTCAATCTTTAGTTTCTTAAGTTTTTTAAAGTTTCTAAGTGTTTTATTTAAAGTTTGAGGGCAACTTTGGAATTCTTGTTTGTTGCTGGTAACATGTTGCATGGTACCGGCTGTAGATTCTACCCAAATTGTCCTAGATTCGGTTGATTTTTTTTCTCTTTAGTTTAAGAGTCCTCTATTTATTTCCCCCTAAGGTAAACCGGATTATTATCCCTTAAGTATTTTATTTTACCATCAAAGTTAGCAAATTTTGAAAGATTTTGAAAACACGTTGCAGGACAATAGCTCTATCTCTTAGCCAAATGGTCCTTTCTTTCGTTTCCTATTTTTATTTTGTAGCTTAAGAGTTGTTCTTTAGTTTCCGACTCATGTCATCCCCTATATAATAACCTAAATATTTTATTTTAGTCTTCAAAGTTAGGAAATTTTGCGTTTTTAAGAAAACACGTCGCAGAAAATTGGCTATAACTCCTAGTCAAATCGCCCTAATTTAGATTTCATATTTTTGTTTTGTAGTTTAGGAGTTGTTCTTTGAGCTCCGATCAAGTTCAACCCTTAAATCGTTCTCTAAGTATTTTATTTTTGCCCTCAAACTTAGGCAATTTTTCTGTTTTTCGTAAACACGTCGCAGAAAAATGGCTGTAACTCCTAGTCAAATCGTCCTAATTTAGGTTTCT
>JARJDS010010047.1:0-14272 GCA_030264155.1 Atheta pasadenae | reverse complement strand
ATGAATGAATAAAATAGTTAATTATGAGATAATTTTCTTGCACAATCTTTATTCAACTTTGCATCTCACCACTAACACAATCGCCGTGCATCAATTTTATAATTTATAATTTGCGTAAACTTAACTTTAGAGTAAGAGGAGAGTAATAGGAAAATAATGTTACACAAAAATATGCAATGATTAATGAGTGATTAATCCTTAAATAATGCCTAATAGCGCATTGCGTCAAAGTAATTACTTGAAAAATAAAAATAAAACTGAAGTTGTTTCGTGTTTTAATTTTATAGCAGTAGTTACTTTGTATAACGCACACTAGGGGTCACTTTCTCTATCATTATCATTATCGTAACGCTCAATTACTATAACTTTATATTAACATGCACGCTTTGATTTAAAATTGATGCATTGCGAATTTAAATGTTAATTTTTAAACTTTAAATTTGATCTAATATTCTGGTGGCAACTAACCAATAAAATAAATTGTGCTATCGTGCAGTAAAAGTAAAATAATTTGTTACACAACATATGAATTGATTTGCTTGCTTGCTTGCTTGCTGGTTGTTGTTGTTGCTGTGGCTTGTTTGTTTGTAATTTGCATTCAGTGCATTAACGCGACATTTAAATGAAAACTTCCGAACGCGGAAGCGAGCGAAACCAGCAGACTGGCGTCGTCAACTTTTTCCCAGAGTTAACTAATCTTAAGTAGACTGAAGCTGCCTAGATGACTTGAGTGAAGTGAAAGATTATTGTGATTATCAATCATTTTATTTAGCATTTCATTTTACGCGACAACAAGGAAAACAAAAAAGGACAATGTGCTTGTAATGTAATTTAGTTGTAATAGCACAAGTGACTTAAGTAACTGTACATTTAATTAACCATACAACAAAAATCTTTGTCCACATACTGACTCATCTTTGAGTGTTTCTGGTAAATAACGTTTTTTTCGTCGTCAATTGAAACTCGAGCGACGCCAGTCATTGTGGCTTAAGTCATGTTAGAGTTTAACCGCTTCAATGGCGCGCCGTGCGCTTGGGTCACAGAACGCATGCCAAAGTGGGTCAACTCCGGGTCGCAAACTTCCGCTTTGACTCGACACACAACCGACGAGTTAAGTTGACTTAAGTCGAGTTAAGGTGTGAGCGCATGCGCGAGTAATCTTTAAATTAAAAATATAATGAATACACAAGTTTTTATTAAAAATGTTAATGAGTTTTGTCTTTATTTTTCATATCGTATTGTTGTAGTTTGGCTATAAAAAAAACAAGATTGTTGTCACTTAAGTTGTCATGTCAAAAATGAAGAAGAGCAATTTCTTTGTTTATCATAAATGGTACATCTGCACAGAACAACACAAAGTGCCGCTTTCTTTCTTTCTTTCCCACTTTTCACATTTTTTTATTCAGCACTTATTTTTATTTTCTTCGTCGTTGAGGAAAATGATAAATAGAGCAATTTGTAATTTTATGTCTCTGCAACTGAACGGAAACAAAGAATAAATAAATTATACTCGCGTTGAATGCAAGTCGGCGTCTTCTTGAGGAGTACAAATCGTAGTGGTCTTGTTCTGTGTTTGTGTTTAATTTTGTGGAAAGCATGACGACCTCACACTTAAAACTAAGAGCAAACAGAGGAGAAGACTGCGTTGGCAAGACTTGTAACTGAGAACAAAATATGATGTGTATGATTTTGTGTGGATGCGGTTTTGCTCCAGTGAGTCGTAGTTGTGTTTTTTTTTTTTTTACATTTTTATTGCTTTCGAACTCTTCGTTCTGGTGCGTTGTGCGTTTTGCGACGCATGCTTTGTTTAAAACAATAGCTTTAGAAAAATTGGCGCGAATGATAAAAATAAATAAAATATACACATCTGACAAACATCGCACAAACGGCGGTGGCATTGCCACTAGGATCACAAGGCAACTAAATGGCGAAACGCTGAATATGCCATATGATGTATTCATGCTTGAGCTACTGAATAATTTGAAAATAATGCGATTATAACAAGCGGAAAATTTGCACATTAACATTTTACATTTCAGCAAAACAAAATAATAATTGTATCTATTAAAAACATGTAATGCGTAAAATATTTTGACACAAGAAAACTATTAATGGAAGTATAGCAAATTTATTTCTATGGCATTAACGCACATTTGTTTTGTGGCTGATCTTATTTTTAGCATTTTCATGCAATTTCGCATACGTTTAACTCGCATTTCTTCAGCGCGTCGGGCGTAATGACAGTGTTTAGCGCGTCGCATAGCTGCAAAACTGCAACAATTATTGTTATTCATGCGTTCATGCAAAACTCGATGACTTTAAGCAACCAACAAGAGTCCGAGCTGCAAGTACAGAATGTTGAATACATATTCCCGCATGCATGCACAGAATGTGCAAACGCTCCTTTCGTAATTATTTTAAATTGACGGCTGTACCAGCCATGCACACTTGCAAACAAACGCACATGCAAATTCTCACTAAATTGAAGCAAGAAGCGAGAATTGCTATCAAAAATAACAAAAACCAACATTGGCGGTACTAACGAAGAAAATTGCTCTCGCAGAAAAAGACTAGGAAATGCATAGAATTTGTGTGATTTGAAAATAAACTGTTTGCAGAATGTGTTAACAACATTTCAATTGAGTGTTGACTCAAGTATTTTGTATGTGTAAATTTGCAATTTAAATAATTTGCAACTATTTGTAGAAATTTATATTTTAACAGTTTTTGTTTCTAAATTTTATGTATTTAAAAAATATTATGTCATTTAATAGACAGTTAGAAGTTATTATAAGTCTTTGTTTTTTTCATAGAGTCTTGAAAAAATAGGTATTTGATAATTTCGTGTGTCCCAGTTCTCATAGCCATTGATATAACCATAACCATTGTTGCATATTTTTTTTATTGTGCCACGCAACTTTAATTTTATTTGTTGTTGTTATTATTGCTCGTATTGTTCGTGCGAAACAAAATCCGGCCGAAATGCGCTGCACAAATGTAATAAAAATGACTGAAGACGATGGAGGAGTGACGAGGATACTAAAACACAATGTAACAATGTAAAATGTAACCGGGGCCAGACACATAAGTAACATAAGAACATTGGAGGAGAACAAAAGTCAATTACAAACTCAGACGGACATAGGTAATGTAACTCAGAAACGTGCAACAACAAAAACTAATTGTTACAAGTAAAAACATGTTAGCATAAAGGAGACTGAGTACGGTTGAAACACTTATATGTTTATTGTGCAATACTTGTCATTCAAACGATTAAACAGAATTTCAAGAAAAACTTTAATAATTAATGATTTCAGTAATTTTTTGAGTTATTAATTTACAAATGTGAAATATCCACACCTGCTAATGTTTACTCTGATGCTGGTATGTTTTTTTTACTATGTATTCTTGTTTTTAATTATCTGTGGAACGTACGCTAATCAAAAACTTTCGTTTATTCATTTTTCATTCAGTTACTTGTCATTCCACCTTGTTGAATGTTGTTTAATGCTTTTGGTTGCTGTCTGCATAGTCAGCTAACTGAGAAAGAAGCTGTAAATGAGTTAATTGCACGCATAAATTTGCCAACGCATAGAATAATAAGCGCAGTTGACGGTTATGGGGACTGTAAGTACAAAACGTCTTAAGAAACAACCAGACGAGACGATCCGGATCGTTAACAACCGCTAATTAATTTAATTTTATTTGTGCTTTGTAATAAAATTTAACAAAAAATAATTATAGAAATAATTAGATGCTTAACAATCAGCATTTTAAATTTAAATTGAAAAAATCCTTGAATTATAACAAAACATTGTTTTTTGTTAAATTTTGGATTAATTATTTTTAATGGTGAATAATGAAGCCCTTGAAAACAACGTAAACCTTTGAAGTTATTTGTTACACCTTGAATTTATTTTATGTGAAGTGAGTGCAACAATTTTGCAATAAACTCGTAATAAGTTTTGTGCGAAATTAGTATGCCAAGTAGGTACTCGGATTTGGGTCAAATATTACTAATAGTCGTTCTTATCACGTATTAACTTTATTTTTAATTTTTAGTTTTGTGTTTATGAAATATTTATGATTTATGTGCATTGCTGGAAAATTATTTCGTTCGGTTTTCAGTTAACCTAAATAAAGGTTTTTCACTCTTTTTTTCTCATTTGCATTTTCCGAATTTAATTTACAAATTGCTAACCTACATAGCGTTTGTTGTGCTTGTTAAGGCGCATTGACTTTTGGTTTTTTCGTTTTCACACACGGGTTAAAGTGCTTTGTTGGTTTTAAAATTGAAACCATTTTGAGTACACGGTCATCGGTGGTGTGCTCATTGACAATTCAAAATAACGCGTAATACTTGTGTGTTTTATTATCACTTATCATTGTTTATTGTCGATGTGCGGTGGTGAGGGTTGATAATGGTTGTGTTTAAAAGTTTGTTGCGTGCCGGGATTTACTCAGTCTTTAATTAACTTGCTTTGAACACACGTACATTGTTTTCATTTTCTAAACGTTAAATGAAAATTTTAACAAATTGTTTTATAAAGTAAGTTTTTGTTTTGTTAAAAATTTTTAATAACCCTATATTTTTGTTTATCTTGGGTTTTAATTAACAAAATTAATGTGTGGTTTTCTTTTGTTTCAGGTAATTATAAATTGTGCATTGAACGATGATCGACGTTTTAAATTTGAATGAGCAGTTAAGAGTGCAAATCAAAATGAAAATCAAGATGAAAATGACGAATTGCGATTTATTGCGATTTTGGCTCGTGGCCAATGAAAACGATGCTACGTTTTGGTGAGTGATTTACGTTGATTTTTAAATAGTGCGTATAGAAAATAGGAAAATGAAAATGGAGAAAACGGACAGAAGTTTATTTTTCTTTGCCACGTGTTGTCTGCACTTTTTCAATGTCAGTTAACGCGTAAAAACCAAGGTTTTGGTTTAAATTTTGCTTTTAGTGTGTTTTCTAAGATTTTATCTTGTTTTTTGTTTTGTTTTCCTTTTAAACAAAAATCACGTTCAGTATTTTTTTCTCCTGATTTACGTACTGTATATCTCTATATATATATAACACGTTTTTTTATTGGTTTGTCCTTGGGTGCAAAAACAAAAAGTTTTTCTCGTGTTCGTATGCTATCGATGATTTATTTGCCAGCATTTGGACATAACATTTCGGGGGGTAAAGTTCAGGGTTCAAGGTTTTGACACAATACGAATGTTTTAGTCCTAGATTTTCCGGGAGATTATCTTTTCGCTTCAACTCACTCACATTCTTGTTTTCTTCTATTTTACCCACTCGTGCTGTATCCGTTTGTACTAGTTTTGTTTTGTTTCCCGTTTTTCTTGTCGTGATACAGTTCTTTGTATATTGCCACGTGCAGAGACAAGTCCTTGAATTACTGTAACCTTGAGGTCCTTGCGCACATGCAGAGGCCACAGACTTTGTAAAGCCGGGAAAACTGGGGAAATGGTGCACGTGGCAACGCGTGAGGACTTTGCAAAGTACTGATGCTGCAGTGGTGACCGAATGAACTGATTGTGTATTTGACGTGGAATTTGTGGATGCACGTGCATCATCAGAGGACAATTGGGAGTGCACAAATGTTGGGAAATTGAGAAACTGGGTTGTCGTTCATTGCTGCGGCCGGTTTTGGGGCTGTAACCCTGAGAGTTTTGAACTGTGTTTGGAGTGGATGCTGATATAGGTCAGGGTCAGTAATGACGCACACGTGCAACAACCACCCGAAAAAACAACTGATTTCACTGTGGTTACAAATTGTTTTCGAGGATTTAGATTTTTGAAAATCTTGAATAATAATTTATTCCCTGCTTTTTTTTGTTGATATTTATAATTTTATTCATATTTAATTTTTAATCAAAACTTTAAACAATTCATAATATTTTATGTCTTGTTCATTTAAATATATTCAAATTTATTCTTAGCATTGTTCCCCCTGTAACGTTTGCTCTTTTCGGATGATAATTTCACTTCATGTTAACATTAACCTTGTTCTGGCGACGCCACAGCATGAAACGGTCATCTTTTTCATCTCAACTTTACATCTTGTCCGTCCGGGGGCCTGTCTTGTTTGTAAATGTAGTTTTCTCTTTCGTATTCTTGTGTCTTGTTGTTTGTTGTTGATTATATCCGATTATGAGTTTAATTTTCGCTTCGGTTTTGAACTTGACTGCCTGACTCTTCACTTTGCATGCCTTTCATGACTCTGGTGACTCTTTGACTCATTTCGTTTTCTCTTCTTGTTTCTGCTTGTCTTTTCGAGTCAAGATCACTGACATTGCCATTGCTGCCTGCGGTGATGGTGTTGGTGTTGATGTTGGAGTCGCTTTCATCTTCATCTGAAATGGCGTCCTTATAATACACACTCGTTTCGAAAATTTTCATTCTGGTGTGTAGGTATCGGTGGTAATGGTGTACGCTGTGTAATTCTTGTCTCTATTTCTGCCTCACGTGTATATTTAACTTCAAAGCGGAAGGATGTTTGAATACATAAATACTCTTGCAGAAATACATAAATTCACATTTGGTAGTTTTCGGTTTTATTAATGTAAATATAAATATTTTCTTAGTTAAGCAGACAAACATTAAAACACACTTTATATAAAAATAAATGATTTCTAAACCTCAATTGTTTTTTACAAAATAAGTTGGTTGTTTATAGTTATTCTTATATTAGAAATTTTCTTCTAAAGTTACTTCTTTGTTTTACAAGTACCTTTACCTAAAATTTATTTAAATATCTGCTGTCGGAGTGCATAGAATTATGCTTTTTTTATGATGGTACGTGATCTCATGACGAGTAGTCTGAGGTTTGTGTTGCGGTTTAGTCATGGTTCGCTTTCGTTGTTGAAATCGCCGAAGTCGACACTTTCACCATCGCGTCATGCGCGGGAACATGGCACGTTGAGTACATGAGTTCGAAATAATAAATGTGGATAATCAAAAACTAGTAGCTAGATGATAATTTTCAGTAGCCTACTGGTCTACTGGTGGTGAATAAACTAATAATTTCCATCTACAAAAAAATTTACGTGTGCACTTAACAAAAAATAATATTTAGCAATCGATAGTTTTCGATTGCATCGAATCGAAACAATAGGGGTGCAATGTCCTCATCGTCATTGTCTCGGTCTTGTCTGGTGGTTGGTGCGGTGTTCCACATTCGATAGTCAAGTCACCTTCACCTTTCAACAGTACTTACTCACTCGCTCTTGCGGTCACACAAACACACTTCCTGTTTGGTGGTTGCTGCGTTTGCGCTTATCGTTTTACCGCTTCATTCGCTATATTATACATATACAATATTGCTACCCGGAACTACACGTATGTGGGTTGCGTGTTTTTAACCCCATCATGCGATCCACTATCGGCGCCATCGACGGCGGCGGTGCCAAGCACTCATTACCGATCATTACGATACGCGGATGTGTTATTTGCGTTTGCCGCCGCGCACGATAGACATTTTTCTGGAAGTTAACCCATGAATATACCTCCCTACCACTCCACTAACCTACGCTGGGTCGAATAGGGGTAGTTGCAAAGTCAGGACACGAGGCCAGTTAGTAGTTGCAGGCAGCCATGTTGGCGGGAAATGGGCACTTTGCGACGGTTTAGGGTTCTTTGTTTTGTTTCAAGTTTCAAGGAAAAATGTGCAATGGCAGTAAAATTAAATTGTTTCGTTTTTTTAATTACGGTAATTAAATTTTTTAGTGGGGGTTGGAATATTGCAGGGTTGTGAAGTTGTTTTATGCAACATGTGTACAGTTGACTTTAAGAAGTTTAGAAATAAGGTAAGAATTTATTTATTTATTGAGAATTAAATATTATAAAATAAATGTTCGGAAGTATTGGTTTATTCGAAATATAAGGTTCTTTGGTGAATTTCTTTTGTTTTTCTAAAGTTAATAAGTTTTAAGGGGTTGAGGAAAGGGTTTTGTTGACATCTGGAGCCAGTTACAGTCGAATTAAGTTCGTTGTTTTATTTATATTCACTTTTCTTTTAAATATTTATTGAAATTTGTTGATCATCAGTTTATGATTGTCGGATGCACGTGCATCGACTCTGACTACATCTCTTATGTATTTTTATTACTTTTTTGTTGTTTCTTTTATCGATGTGTGTTGTGTATAGTCGTCGAGTGAAAGCTAAATCGGCGCACACTGGCACATTGCGCACGTAGCACAGCACGTAGGTGGTAATGTATTGTTATTATTCTCGCATCGTCGTGGCCATTTTTACGTCCGCGCGCGCCATCGCCATAGTCTCTTTCTTGCTGGTGTCGATGAGTCGTTGCACTTTTGTTTTATGATGTCTTGTAATTTTGTTTACTGGTTTACTACCAGCACGAATCGATTGTGTACTCTTGCTTTACATCACTTTACAAGATATTAACAAACAGGAACAAATTGAAGAAAATGAAAGTGGTTTTTGTAAGATAGGCCCTTAAATTGACTTATAAAAACACATAAACAATCAACATTAAGTTTATTTCTGCTCATAAAATTTGTGTTACTTGTTTATCTATTTGTGCGGTTGAAACAAAGTCAATATATCGTTATTATTATAATTAACGTTAAAATAGGAAAATACTTTATCAAAAATATAGATATCAGACTTAATCATATGCGGTGTTGCCTTGAAAATCAATGACGCATGTGAGCTGCAAGTATATTTGCTGTAAATAAGTAACAGATATACGTAATGTGGCGGCACCGACGACAAAATCCGATACGATTGGTCAATGTCGAATGCCCCAAAGCCCCAACCGCAGCCGACATTGCCACTCGCGTAACAACCATCATGATTTGCCGATTTTCACAACCAAATGCACATTTTGCCAGATGTGCAACGAAATATAAACTAATACAGATATAAACCAAACAAACCACGAAGCCATTACAAATCTTACATTGCCACAAAGATCTAGACTAGATGAACTTACTTGCAAAATGAAACTAAAAATCCTACAACATTGACATCGATATCATATTTACTAAAAAATATTGTATTACAAACATCATTAAAAATAAAATAACAACACAGTAAATTCTACCGCTCTTTATAGTTTGTCACTAATTGTGTGTTATATAATTTTTAGCCAAGTCAGTTAAATCCATGATTAGGATTATTTTATTATATTGCGTGAAATGGTTTGTAAGAACCAAAATTGTATGTAACAACCACAGATGGAAATTGTTGTTAAACCACAAATCACATTCACACTCTTGTCGTTTCTACAACCACACCGATTATGATTACGACATTATTCAACGTAATGAAGCAATGCGAGAAAAAAGTAGTTAAGCGGCTTGCAGCATTTTATATGACTAGGAGTTAATACCACACTATGGAGCATTAATAAAAATAATAAGAAAGAAAGCACTCTCTCTCTACTCGTAAAACTATAAATATAACGAAAAATATAGACAGCTATATCACATCACATAGCATCGGATCGCATAGTAATTAAATGGAAACTTCATAATCCATGAGATGCTGATAATGAATAAAAAAATAAACAAAATTTCACTTTTTAACTACACCACATCATATGAAATTGACTTAAGTAATATTAATTAAAAAATAATTTTACTGTTAAAATAGCAATTATTTTAGCAATAATGAAAAATTATTACATTTCTAGAATGTTTTGATGAAAATTATCGACTATATTAACACTTAGAGCTTCAAATTAAATTATTTGATTTAATCAGTATTGAAGAGATATATTCAGTTGAAAAACGTCTTTAGAATGTTGAGTATTTATTTTAATATAAATATAATAAATTATAAAAGAGTTTAATTGATTTAATTTAAAAGATTCGCACAATTCACACGGTACAATTCACAATTCCAAGCAATATTATCAATTGATCAAATGAAACATGTTTTTGTTATTAAATTGCATAAATAAAAATGTAATTTTTTGCAAGTGCACCTGCACCTACTTAAGAGGTTAATAAAATTAATTAATTAGGTTGGTATTGTTACTAAATAACAATGGTTTGTATGAATATGATAATATGTACACCAAATGAGTCATGTAAGTGTTATTATCAAAATACAAACATAATTATTTTTTATGTATCTGAAACCAACATGGATTCAAACGTTTTACACGTGGATTTGATTGTTATTTTTTATCAGGCGTGATTGTCGGATGTTGACAGTAATAAAATTGAAATGTGTGCTGAAGGATTTTTGGTTTCTAGTACTTTCGTTTATTATTAATTTTAAATGAGTCATTTTGTCATCATAATACACAATTTGTTTGTTCATGCTTTTGTTTTATAGTCGTTTTTTAACGTGGAATGCAATTAAAGCCTTAATTCATCGTCTAAGTATTTTATTTCTTCTTTAAATTTACTAGCATTTGGGGAATAAGGTAAAAGAAAAGTGGAAGAAATAAAGTGAAACATAATAAAAAATAGAGAGAAAAAAGGAAAATTGATAAAGTCAATAGAATCTCAGTTATAAGTAATTTTAACTTGACATTATATCAATTAATTTTTTAAAGTTTGATATGATGGTTAGTTAATATTATGCACGTTTGTAATATAATCGTACATATTTATATTTGTTTGGTTTGCGCATCGCATATCGCGCGCGTGTCTACCCACTATTTAGTCAGTAGTCGACGATTCGTTCGCGGCAGAGAGTCGCATATGAATTTCGCAAAAATCCGCGCTTTAGTGCACTCGTCGTGGCGTCCAAGTGCGCATCCGGATTCGAGTGGCGGCGAGGCAAGCAAACAACCGAAATTACTCATTCGCGCAAAAATCAGCGTTGCAAATCCGCGCACGCAGTATTACCGGTAATTTCGCAAATAATCAGTTCTCGAATGCGACATTCAGTCGACGCCGATTGCAACATTTGAAGTTTCAACTAGTTTTACTAGTTTTATTTATTTTTAATTTGCATTGGGACATTCGGTTACAGTTTACATTTATGTGAATTATTGGTGCGTATTGTAAACAGCGGAAAACATAACATTAAATTAAATTGTTGACTTGAAATTAATGTAAAGAAATAGTAATTGTGCAATTGTATACTGTGTGGTTACATTGATGATATTCGTATTGTCAATAACAGTGTTTGGTAGTGGCGCTCCCTATGAGCGAATAGTTACGCGTAGTAAATATTTGAACTAAAGTATAACGGCTACTACTGTGGAAGTATTAGAATCGGCGTTGTTTTACGTCGCGCCTGATTTTGCTGTCAATCTTGATGGCTTATCTAAGAGGTTATAATATTTTTGATTTAAAAATGACATTATGTAATCAAACCGTTTTTGTTAATTGTTAATAAATTAATGTTTTGTTGTTCGTTTCAGTCTTAGCGAGTGCTACTTCGCCGGAAAAGGCACAGCGCTGGTGCTGCCTGCCGCTTCCGAAGCACAGAAGGCGTCGCGACGCGCAGGCTCCGGATGCGGTTCAAACATCCAAAAACATCTTCAGTCTATGTTTTATCTGCTCCGACCTGAAGAAACTTTGAAAATGGTATGTAGCACAAACATTTGATAACATTAACTAAAAATCACGTTTACAAAGTGTGCATAGTTACAAATCGATAACTATTCAATAAATATGATAAGCAAAGTACAATCAACATTTCATATTCCGTCATATGACGTTTGTTTAGAGTTTATTTCGAATTATAAAACCGCCGACGCCGTTGAACCCGATCCTTGATGCGATGACTTGGTTGGTTCAATGGAACATTAACACATTGTTTAAACGTTTCAAACGACTTGTTTCGCTTGTTTAAAACGCCAATGACATTACCAATGCTTTAAATGTTTTAATAACAATCTGGTTGTCTATAAAAGTGTACGTTGACATAATGACATGCGTATGCAACAGCGTTTGTTTATGCAAAGTTAAACATTTGTTCAATTAAAAGCTGTGTTTAGATTTTGTTCTTGTTTGATTTGAATCTACATGAATTTATGAGAAAATTTACAAACAGAGGGAAATATTTTAAATTTTTGTTAGTACAAAATAAGCAAAGCATTGGAGTTTGGGCCACTGTCAAGGGTGTAGTTTTGCTATTGGTAGATGAATAGTCGTTAAGTCCCTGCCGGCTAAACATCGCGCATCTGCGCCGTGCGAGAAACAGGTTTTGATTGGAGAACCAGCAGTGAGGGCGTGGAGGAATCATTCGCGCTCATTTCTTGGTTGATTAAGGACGTTCCGGCTTAGCGATGGTAACCTCAACTTAAATAATTTAAGATGTTTCTTCTTTGCTTGTAGATTTCATTCATTTGTGAATATGTTTGAATTAGAATAGAAATTTTAAAGGCAATTAAAGAGAAATTTAGATTTATCTAAAACTCATAATCAGTTAAGTTAAGTGAATTATTATTATATCAAACGTTAAGTATAGTCGTTACTAGATTTTGAATGGATTTTAATGAATAGACATACTGGATGATTAAATTATTGGTTAGTTAAACAGTTTATCAATTAATTTAATTAATATGTTGATATCCGATTATTGCCTGGGTAAGGAATGTCTTTTTTTAGTTTTTGTTGGATATTTATTACTACCTGTAATAAATTGTTGATTTTCCGTATAGTTTCGATTGAAGTTAGTTATTTCGTGGTTATGGATTAGAAAGCGGATGTGGTTTTCAAACTAGTTATGAAATTTATAACAAATGACAAAAACACTCTTTAAACGATTATGTTCAAATGAAAGTGATTATTTAGTTGGTAATTTTTTTTTTGTACATCCGGTCTTGTTTTTTGTTGTTAAATCGGGTTTTTGTTGATTTTATGTATAAAATTGAATTTGAATAGAAATTGACGAGTGTGAGTTGCTTAAATATTATTGGTAGTGAATAAGTTTACCGACTTTGTTAAAGTTTGGTAGTTATAGTTTGATTTTTATTAAAAAACGTCTCAGACAAATTTTTGAGAGTAAGACGGATTCTAAAAATTAGGTGTTTGTATTATTTTAAATTCATTGTTTTAATAAAATTTTTATGAGAGTTGTTTGTATAGTTGATATAATTTAGTATGTGCATAATTTTCGTAATTAGCGTAATGCATATATTAATTTTAAAATTCTCAAAATGACATTTAATAACATAGATTTTATGCAAATTTTTGGAATCCGAATATGCAGAATGAATTGCTAAAAACGAAGTAATCGCACAAAACCTACCGAGGTTATCAGTTTATTCATTGAATTTTAATTGAAGATCTAAATATACGTAATTAGCGATTAATTAAATTAATACTGTTTAGGTTCACTACCGCACTATCTTACACAAACACTACGTGGACTTTCCACAATTTTTGGGTAATCTCGTGTATCAATTTTGTGTTTTTAAATTTATATTGATATCATTATCTCTCCATTTGATTAGTCATACTTTGGCAATGAGCTTACAGTACTATTTGTATTGTTTTGTTTAAAAAATGACAAACTCATAACCTTAACTAATTTATAATCATTATTTCAAGGCCAAGTAAACAATAAAAAATGATATCGTGAAAAATCGTCGAATTTTGGCGATCGAGATCTCTCTTTATTTCTTTACATTATTTGCTTATAATAGTCAAATATTTAATTTTGTTGTTTATTTTTTAGTGCAAAAATTGTACGTCAAAAAAAAGATTGAACGCGTTTACAAATATTTGTTCTTATCACTTAGATAATATGTTAACATTACTTGTATTTCGTTTTTTTTTTGTTACTTCATGATTATTTTTAGTATATTTGTTTTCAATGCTGAAATTACAATTTTTTGTAAAATAACAAATTATTACTTTTGTTTGGAATTCTTGTTTAATAAAAATAGAAATATTTCTTATAGAAATGATTTGCAAATACGGCACTTGTAAATATTTGAAACATTTCTATTTTTACAAAAATCAAATTGTACTGCGAAATTGAATGTAGCATATTTTCACTTAACATACTTTATTTATGTTTCCTTGAATTTGTCAAAATTTTAAAGGTTCCCAGAGCCGTTGAGAGCTAGCAAACTGCTTATAAAATTGATTTAAATGAGAGGAAAACTGCGCTGCTTGGGTTTTAAACGGCAGACCATCGAGCATAATTATATTTTTAAATCCTGGCGCCTGTCCAAGAGCATACAGAACGCCGAAAATTTAAATAAAGCTTCTGACATATGCGTTTGCCTTGTGTACGAGCGATCATGGTCGACGAATTTCCACGTTTTTCGCCAAATAAGGCAATTACCACACGGCATACATTTATTTGGTAAAAATTAAAG
>JARJDS010010021.1:0-41332 GCA_030264155.1 Atheta pasadenae | reverse complement strand
TTTGGTGTGATATGATAAGATAATAAGGTGGTCTTTGTAAGTGTTTGGAATGTAATTGAAAACGTATGGGTTTTTTAGTTATTTTCGCAATATTATAAACAATTAGTTAATAGTTAAATATTTTAGGATGTAGTATAACCGGGTCAGGGCTAATTATGACACTTTTTCGTAATTTGTTTATAATTCATAAAATAATAAAGATAAAAATATAAATTAAAGAGGTTTTTATTGATAATTAAATTCTCTACAATATTTGTTTAAACTATTTTTTTGTTAAAATTATTTATCATAAAGATTTTTTAGGTTAAAGTTGGAATTAGTTTTAAACTAGTAATAATGACATCAGAAAAAACACAAGTTTTTAATTTGTATATATCTTCTAAATTAACAAAGTTAAAAATATAAACTAAAAAGCTGTTTATTGATGATTAAATTCTCTACAAGTTTTGTTTAAACTATTTTTTTGTTAAAAATATTTATCATAAAGATTTTTGAGGTTAAAGTTGAATTTTAGTTTGAAATTTGCAAATTGCATAAAAAAAAACATAATTTTTTGATTTGTATATATTTTGTAAACTAACAAAGATAAAAATATATACTAAAAACATTATTATTGTTAATTAAATTATCTATAAGTTTTATTTAAACTATTTTTGTGTGAAAAATGTTTATCATCAATATTTTTGAGGTTAAAGTTGCTGTAAAATTTATCACTTTGTTTTCGTGCGCAGTTGTTGTTTGCGCTTAAAGTCCTGCAAAGTCCTGCACGCTGCTGTGAAAAAGTAGGTGTGTACCATCTAGTATAAGTCCTGCAAAGATGTGTGTGAAGTTGTACGCATGCGAAATCCCCAGATATCGTCCTCGCACAGAAAGTTTTGTGTGTTTGCAACCCGCCGGCCCGGCCAAGCCTCCGGATCCGTTGCGTGCCGACTCTAAACTAACTTCTTCAAGTCCGCGTTTCGCGCGCCCCTATCGATTCGCGCGCGCACACAGCTCGCCACCACCGCCGCCCCACAGCGTGTGCGTGTTGGTGTAAAAGGGGTGCACATCCCAAGATTATTCCGCGCGCGCCACCAAAACACAGGCCGGCTCATTCAATCGTCGATAACTTTACGCAACACACAATGCACATCACATCGTCTTCCCGTGCAATCATAAACAAACAACAAATAATCAAAAATTAAACGCAATAATACCTAAATAATACTACGCCCTCGTTACGTGTTTATAACTGATTTGTTTACGTTTCGATGTTTACCGAAAGAGAATAAAAACAATACTACATAAACAATTTATATGTGTGCGTGGGTGTCGCGTGCAGCGCGTGTACGCTAAGAAATGGCTCAATTCGTCACACACATCCAGCCGACGCTGCTGGAGGCGTCGCACCATCATTTGCCTGGACACACGCACGGCCATCACAAGGAGCACCATCATCCGCCAAAGGAGCATCATAATAGAGATAAGGAACATCATGGTAAGGGTGACAAGGATCATGATGGGAAAGAACACGGCCATGGCCACGATAAAGATGCTGGCAAACATGATGGTCAGCATTCGCACAACGGGCACAATCTCAGCGCCCAGTCTGGATCGCATCATCAACACAAGCGACACAGTCAGGATAAAGGACGAGGACACTATGTTGATTCGCATGGGTTTTCCCATGAGTATCAGATGCATTTCATTGACGCGCAAGGCATCCACAGAGATCAGCATGGATATGGGATCAGTGAACCTGAAATTAATGTCAGAGATCCCAAAGAACCCAGAGAACAAAAGGAATCCAGGGATTCCAAAGATTCCGGAAAAACTAAACCACAACCACCGAGATATATTGATATTCAACCGGTTTATACTGAAAATAAACATGTAAGTATATAGAGTTGCATATTTTACCTTAAAATGTACTTTGGGTTGCCTACCTTTACGTATATATAGGCATTTTAAGTTACTTAATGATTTTTTTTTGTATTTTTATTAAATAAATCAAATTTTTAAAGGAATTTTGTTTTATTGTGGAATAAAATTTAAATATTATGTGTTTTGAAGTTATTTTTTTGTGTTTTTGTAATATAACCTCAATTTGAATATTAAATATCGATTGTTTGAATGAATAGAACATAGAACACGAAGATGATAACACAGAAATAAGCGTGTTATTCGTGAATAACGCCCTTTTGATATCATCTATATTTACATTTAACATTTTCGCCCGGTTTCGTTCGAGTGTGTAATAAAACACTGATAAATACCAAAGTTCACATTAAACAGCTAATTTTGTACTACCTACGCGATGGTGGTTTTTCTTGCTTCTTTTTAGTATTTTAGTAGGCTGTGGGAATACGGAATATTGCTCAGTATTCAGTGCAGAGTTCGCTTTTATTAAATGAGCTTTTCGTGTTTTTTCATTCCCACTTTGCGAATGACATTAATTCATTAATTTGCGAGCGACAGTTGGAAATTAGGTAGTTATCACGATTTGAATAATTTTTATACAAAAAAAAATTGCTTTTTTTTAAATGATAAGTTTAACATTAAATATTGCTTGGATAAACATTTTTTAGGATAAAATGTTTAAACAATAGTTGTTGAGAATTGATATATCTATTAGTATGTTTTTAGTTTATATTTTTATCTATGTTTGTTTAAAAGATATAAACAATTTAAAATATAGTGTTTATTTAAGTTGGTAAATTTTGTTTGTTTGAAAATTAATTCCAACTTTAACCTCAAAAATACTTATGATAAACATTTTTAAGCTAAAATATCTTTAAACAAAAGTTGTAGAGAATTTATTAATCTGTCAGAAGATTTTTAGTTTATATTTTTATCATTGTTAGTTTAAAAGATATGAACAAATTAAAAAATAGTGTTTTTAGTTGTAAGTTTTGTTAGTATCAAAATTAATTCCAACTTTAAACTTAAAAATGTGTATTATTTATATTTTTAAACAAAACAAATTTGAACAGAAGTAAAAGATAATTTTATTGTCTTTCATAAACTGTTAAGTTTATATTTTTATCATTATTAATTTAAAAGTTATAAACAAATTAAATAATTCTGTTTTTCCTACCAAAATATCACATTTTTCATGGTAATAAAATTAATTTATAACGCAAGTGACAACGCTTGAATTAGGTTTTTATCGCGATGTTCATAATTTCACCCTCTCTCCCCCTCTTCTGATAAACACCACTTAAAATAGAAATTATTATTCAGATTGTGTGGTTTGAAAATTGAATAAAACGCGCACCAAATGAGCACAAAAAATGAAAGTTTTACGATCGTATTTTGAGTTTGCGAGCACTGTAGACCAGCGATTGTCTGCCAAAGTGGATTTTAATGTAGTCAGGCGTAAGGACGACCAAACCAACACAAATTTCGTATACAGTTCCCGTTCCTGGGCCTCCAGCGAATGGACGAAACTCATTTTAAGACCGGCGACAGACAGTCCGGAGCCGCCTAGATTCGTAGTCGCCATCGAGTACTATATCCGGCTCCGCTCTTCTTCCACCCTCCAAAAAAAGACTCAGAATACATTGTGCCATATCTCATTTACGACCTGAGTTTATTACCGAACTGACTAGTAAAGTTCAGAGTCTTATACAACTAGGATGTGCAAGGAAATGTCAAAATGATAAAAGTAAAAGAATAATCAACAAAAATTTAAGGTATACAACCAAATATACACCGATTTTAGAGATAAAATTTTTAAAAAACGCTTAAATTTATTAATTTTTTAAACGTTTAACAGTTAACAGTTGAGCATAATTAATTAATGAATAGAAACAATTTAATTTTCCACAAAACTTAACAATTCAATGCGTAACGTTTAAAACAAAGATTGAAAACTATGATTACATTTTTTTCAATTTATGCACGTTTAACATGCATAATCTGCATAATTAACTATGGCAAGGGTGCTAATCGATACAAAGTTATTCAACCCTTATTTTCCACTTGGCTTAACTTTGCATTACAATTTTACTGACCTAATAAGCAAGCGTTTCTACTTTACCTTTTTCATTCTTGTCCACCCAAAGTATTTTTAACCAAAAACTTTGCAACACCAACACTTCTTGTTCTTCTTTATTTTTTTCTATTATCTTCTTTTATCCTTTATTTTTGTGTTGTTTTCTTTACATTTTTTCTACACCAGACTAATCACAACTTTTTCAAAGTTAGTTTAACTTTAATACCTTTATATTTCAACTTTTCCGAGTCCAATTATCTTAAAATGGCTAAACTTAGATCGACTTTATGTGTTATTGAACTAAACATTCAACAGCACAACACAAAACTTAAAATTAATTTTAAATTATTTAAAATACAAAAACGAAAAATGTACATCAATTGTTTCGTTTCAAAACTTTTAGATCATAGCAATCGTCTGCGCCGCAAACGAAACAAGCGACGGGTTGCGAGTGTAAACAAACAAATGTTTACTCCAGCCTACATTCACAAACGCATCAATTGTTTTGAATGTATTCACGTATTCAGATCAGATTCAAATGTATTGGAAGGAGAATCGAATTTAGTTCCAAATGCGGCCCACAGGTGTCTCTGCCTGTATGATTTCAACGTAAAACATTGATTTATTGTGTCTTGTTGTATTGGAGTGCAGTGCACGCCGCGCGCGCTAAGTTGTATTAAACATTCCGGATTATTGATCAACACCAAATCACACATTCAACAATAAATGTGTGGTTGTGAATGGATGTGGCACAATTTAATTATTTATATCCACAATTCCACAAGATTTTGATGACCTAAATGTGTTTTGGTTTCAATCAACAATCAACCAACACAATAAAATACGCATTAGGGAATTAGGAAATCAATAATCGAATAAAATAACAAAAAATGTTAGTTTTCATCTGGTTTTCATTGAAATTCTAAAGTTTAATGCTTAATGTAAGCTAAAAATAAGAAATTGGTTAATCGGTTTTGAATTTTGAAATGAAAAACAAAGAAAATCAAGGAAGATTGATTAGCAAATATTAATGGAGTGAAAATTCCATTTGCACGCAACATTTAAACGCTGTAATTGCAAATAATAGTTTTGATGTTTTAATGTTCTAATGTGGATTGTAGGGAAATGAAGTAATGACGAAAATATTTTTAGGTTAATTGCCCAACGAGTATTACAAATATTACAAAGCTCATCAGCATATTAGTTAGGTTAAAGTATGAAATTCCATAGAATAGTAAAAGGTCGTAGGTTATATGCATTTGTACGCCCTATTCTTGTATATTGCATGTATCCAGCGCTCCAATTGGTCGCTAGAGGTCACTAGGTGTCACTACTAGTCAATAGTTACTAGTCACTTACTTCTACATTGCAGTAAAAGCGTTAATTGTATGCTCATCAAGTCATACACATTACACATCCATATTTACGGCTACTGTCTGTCGGTGAACACAAAAAGCGCTTTGTTTGTTAGTTGGTTGGTTGCGTTTTGAGATGCGAGATGCGAATTCTCTTGGTTTGAGTCACACAACTAAACGCCGGCTTGTCGTCTTGCGTTTGAATTACATCATCATCATCATTCGTGTGTGTTTATGTGTGCGTGTTACGTAATACTCCTGTGTGTACGTTGGTTGTGTTGTAAATGGAATTCGAGCGGCGGCATGCACAAAAAATGAATTCCTTGTGTCGTTTTCTGTCGCTAATGACCTTCTTGTTATGCAAACACGTTGACGATGTCATAATTGACTCCTAATATACTTTATAGTGTATTTGCGGCGGTTGCAGGTCGAGGCGAATGTCGCCTGCACATTTCCTCATTTATTTTTAATGTGCTGCGAGTTATTTGGCAAATTGATTGCGAATTGCAATTGCCGCCTCGGATTGGGTGTTTGTGATGGGCGTTGAAAAGTTTGTTGACATGTTGAAGTTTAATAGCGCGCGGTTTGAGTAGTTGATTTATGTTGTTGTTGCTACTGTGCTTTCAGATTTGGATTAGATGATGTCTTAGTTTCAGTTTTTGACGTAAATTGAAAGTTTTGGGATTTCTGAATTTAAGTATAATGAAGGTTAGGTTATTAGAAATAGGTTTTGTTATAAATATCTTGGATATTTTTGTTGAAAAGTTTAGTTTTTGATGTTTTTCTGGTTAAAAACGTGATGAAAATTACAGTTTTGTATTACATATAATTTACAGTTTTGTGATTTTAGCAAAACTGGTGCGTTCTATCAAAAAAAGTTACTAAGATAAATTGTAGGTTAGGTTATTGGGAACAACTTTTGTTATAAACATTTTTTAATATTTTAATTAGAAATTATAGTTTTTGATGTTTTTCTATTTAAAAATGTGCGAAAAGTTACAGTTTGGTAATAGCAATAGTTTACAAATTTGCAATTTTAGCAAAATTGGTGCGTTCTATTGAAAAAAGTTATTAGGATAAAATGTAGATTAGGTTATTGGCTACAACTTTTGTTATAAAATTTTTTTGATATTATTATTAAAAATTGTAGTTTTTTATTGTTTTATAGGAAAAAAACATGGTAATACTGACTGTTTTACTATGACATTGTTTTGTTTTTTGTCGATTTTAACAAAACCGGTGCGTTTTATCAAAAATTGTTTCTAACAAAAGTTGTAGCTACTGAGCTAATAAACATTTTATTTTAGTAACATTTTTTGATAAAACTTACCAGTTTGCCTAAAAACGCAAAAATATAAACTAGTTGACTTAAAAAGCTGACTCTAAAAACATTTAAAATTGAATTTATCGATAAAAATATCCATAAATCATCAGGTCCTTGCCTAATCCTGAAAAACCACTCCACCTAATAGAAAACCGTTTACCGTGCGGCGAATAAACCCGCAATTTAATGCATCGCAGCCATTCGCAGCAAATCGTTTGCCATTTTTCTTGTCCAAAACCAAAAAAAAAGTTCCTACAACTTGATTCTTGAAATATTCCGAAATCGTTTATTGGCTTCACCTCTCTAACGATTAATGTCGTTTGCAGTAAACGCCAGCAGTGTACACAGTAACACACTAACAAGTAGCATGCGCACGCATGGGGAGGCGGTTGTGTGACGGCTGTGGCGGCAGCGGCGGCAATAAAACTTTGGCTGCAATGCGGCCAATCTAACCGAACGCCCGCCGCGCTGGAAGGTTTTTCGGAAGGTTATATACACACAGCGAGCGCTGCTGCCGCCGCCGCCGCCTGCTCCTAAGGAGTCCGTACCAAATCGACACCGCGTACCAAATGAAACCTGGTGGAGCCAGGCCGACGCGCGTAACGATCACAGGCATGCCCGGAATTCAGTCCTGCTTCGGGCGCTCTGCAGGAAAGAGCGGAAAGCGACTGAGCGACAGCGACGAGTTGTAACCGATTCGGGTTTCCGGTTTTCATCATTTGCGTACGTTCGCAACATGCGATCCAAGCTAATCAAGCTAATCAATGATTCAATTAATTACAATCGGTGTTGATCGGTTTGTAATTTAGAAAATGAATAACTTCGCGATCAGTCCCAATGAGGTAAGCCGCCACTGTGCTATTCAAGATTTTGATGTTTTACGCTTATAAAAATGTGCTATAATTATTCATCACACAACACACGCACTGCGATGTTTGAATTCGACACGCTCACACACATGCTGCTGGAATTTTCCTTTTCCTTTCTTTTCACGGGAAATGTTGTTAGTCCTTGGCCTCATTTACGCTTTTCTTTTAAATACACGACAACGCGTATGTGCGTGTATACGCCAATTGGTTTTATTATTATAATACGCCCGAAGACGTCAAAAGAAAGAGGAAAGCTGGAAAATCGTCCTGGCTCGGAAAATCCGGCAGGCAGATTTTTCAGCAAGCGGAATCGATCGAATTTTAGGTTAGCGTGTGATGTGACCTCGTCACAGTCACCAATTCAATTCGACGCATTGAGTTGTAGAAGAAAAAATTTGCATCATTTTTCATTTTGAGGTTATGTTACATGAATTTTAAGTTTATCATAGTTATTATTGATTTTATCGAAAACGGTGCGTTTTAGGAAAAAAAGTTACTAGGATTAATTGTTAATTAGTTAATAAGGAACAACTTTTATTATAAACATTTTTTTATATTTTGAGTAGAAATAGGAGTTTTTAACGTTTTTATGGCATAAAACATTGAAAAATTTAGTTTTACTTATTGTTTGTCTTTTACTTTTTTGTGATTTAAACAAAACTGGTGCGTTCTATCAAAAAATGTTAGTAAGATAAATTGTAGGGTAGTTTATTATCTATAACTTTTATTATAAACTTTTTTAAATATTTTGAACGGAAATTAGAGTTTTTAACGTTTTTGTGGCATAAAACGTGGAAATATTTAGTTTTACTTATTACTTGTCGTTTACTTTTTGGTGTTTTAAACAAAACTGGTGCGTTTTATCAAAAAATGTTATTAACGTAAATTATAGTTCAGTTAATTATCTAGAACTTTTGTTATAAACTTTTTTTGATATTTTAATTAGAATTGTCCCAAAATTAAAAATTAACATTTGAAAAATAAAATTTTTCAATTTTTTTGTATTTAACATTAAAATATTAATTATTTCAGCTTAGGTTTTTATTGCGTATGCAAATATAATAATGTATATGTAAATTTAATATCCGAAATGTTTTATTTCGGTGCCCTAACTTTATTAGCTTTACTCATTACGCACATTTCGAGTTTTTGGTAGCGAAATTTTTACGACTGGTCGCTGGCCACTGGTCACGGGTGACTCGATGATGTCAGTTTCATTTAATTAGACTTTTATAGCTCTTTTTGCATCACAAAGCAAATATCCATGTGAATAGAGGAGACGAGAAAAGAAAAACCGGAAGTGAAACAACGTCATATGCATTACATGTGTGCATGAGAGGATGAGTAATATCTTCATCTGTTTGAATTAATGAATGAATGAATGATGGAATGGAAATATTGATGATGCTGACTAAAATAGAATTTAATCATTATTTTTAGTATGGTTTGGTTTATATAATGAAGGATAATCTGGGTTAAACTCTGAAGTAAATTAATAATTCATGTTGGAATTAAGAATTGTAAGGAGAACCTTTTATTTCTGTGATGGTTTTTGCTAGATTTGCTGAATTTAGGTTTAGGGGAGTGGATAGAATATGAATTGGTTTCATTTTTTTGGGTGTGGTTATGATTTTTGAGGTTAAATTTATAATACAAGTTAACATAGAATTTAACGCAGATTTTTTTTTTCATAACTTCTAATCAAGTTTTCAAAGAAGTGGTGCGTTTTATCAAAAAAAGTTACTAAGATAAATTGTAGGTTATGTTATTAGGAACAACTTTTATTATAGGTATTTTTTGATATTTTTTATAGAAAGTAGAGTTTTTTGTGTTTTTGTGTCAAAAAACATGGTTAAAAGTAAATTTTTCAATATTGATTTTAGTTTGTTTTTTGCGCTTTTACTAAAACTGGTGCGTATTATCGAAAAATGTTACTAAGATAAAATGTAGATAATTTAATTCTGAACATTTTTTGTTATAAACATTGTTTGATATTCCAATTAGAAGTTATAGTTTTAAGGGTTTTAATGACAAAAAACATGTTAAAAGTAAAACATTTTATTACCGCTTTATGTTAGTTTTTGCCGTTTTTACTAAAATTGGTGCGTTTTATCGAAAAATGTTACTTAACTAAAATTTAGATTAGTTTATTGGCTACAACTTTTGTTATAAACATTTTTTTAAATTCCAATTAGAAATTGTAGTTTTTGATGTTGTAATATCAAAAAACATGGTAAAAACTACGTTTTCTTTTCGATTATTTATCAGTTGTTTTTTTTTAGTTTTAAACAAAACTGTTGAAATGAAAATAATGATGTTAAATTTTGAATTGTTTTGTAGTATCATTTTTGGATGATAGATGTCGGTAGCGGTATTAAAAGTGAATAAAATTATATTTAATGTTTATTTTGCTTTGCATGTACAGAATTTATAGTCGGAAAAACATATTTTGAATAATATTAATATTTTTTTGAATAAATTAGAAATATGAAACAAATGAAAATTAAAAAATTAAAAATAAATTTAAACTTAAAAAATTTTTTATTAAAAAAAATTTAGATTAGTTTATTGGCTACAACTTTTGTTATGAACAATTTTTAAACTTTTGATTAGAAATCATACTTTTTGAGGTAAAATAACTAAAACAACCTAATAATCATATTTTTTAGTATTTATTGACTGTAAATTGCAATAATAACTAAATAATACGGCATATAAATAAAATATAAATTTTATAACCTTTTGATTTCATTGCTCGTTGGCTCATTATCCATAAAAAAAGTAAAAGTTTCTCAAGCAACTTAAACGTGTCTTGAACTCATGAACTCTCCTTTACCTCTAAATTGTGTAAACCATAGGTAAACATCAATAGCATAACTCAAATAATATTTAATTTTAAATTTTGTTATTTATAGTCATTCGACACACGATACACCTGCTGTTTGGTTTTACTGTCTGTAACTTTTCATATTAATAATCTTGTTATCACGTACGAAATTATCGAAACGAAATGTATACGTTATTACGTCGTAAGAGTACGAGCTCGATTCGGTTGTAACGTATACAGAGTTAGTTTTTTTTTCGTCCAAACTTTACAACTCATTACGTTCCAGTTAGAGTTCTCCATGCTCTCTCACATGTGGCGTGTGAGAAATAAACGGACATGATCCAAGCAAGTGCCAACCAACCTTGAAGCGTCCACTGAAATAACATATTCGTGTATAATTAATATATGACACAATAATAAATAAATTCACCACGAATATATTTTAAGAATTAACTATATTGAATGTTAAAAATTAGTAGACAACGTTTTTGTTGGTTAAAGATTTAAAAAGATGCGGTTCAAGTTGCTTTCTTTTGTTTTTATGTTGTTTTTTTGTTTTGGTTACTTTTGTTGTTTGTAGTTTGGTTTTTGGCGATTTTTGCATAATTGGTGCGTTTTATCAAAAAATGTTATTAACATAAAATGTAGGCAGGTTTATTGGCTACAACTTTTGTTATAAACATTTTTTTGTAAAATGATTAGAAGTTATAGTTTTTGTGGTTTTAATGTCAAAAAACATGCAAAAAGTAAAATTTTTATATTGATTTTTGTTAGTTAATTGCGTTTTGGTAAAAACTGGTGCGTTTTATCGAAAAATGTTACTTAGAAAAAATGCTTATTAACTCATTAGCTACAACTTTTATTATAAACATTTTTTGATATTCTAACTAGAAATTGTAGTTTTTAGGGTTTTAATACTAAAAAACATGCTTAGAATAAAAATTTTATATTGATTTTTGTTAGTTTTTTGAGTTTTCACCGAAACTGGTACGTTTTATCGAAAAATGTTACTAAGATAAAATGTAGGTGAGTTTATTGGCTACAACTTTTGTTATAAACATTTTTTTGTAAAATGATTAGAAGTTATAAATTTTCGGGTTGTAATGTCAAAAAACATGCAAAAAGTAAAATTTTTATATTAATTTTTGTTAGTTTTTTGTGTTTTTACCAAAACTGGTGCGTTTTATCAAAAAATGTTACTAAGATAAAATGTTTATTAACTCATTAGCTATAACTTTTGTTAGAAACATTTTTTGATATTCTAATTGCAAATCATATTTTTTTGTGTTTTTATACGAAAAAACGTGACACAAAAAACCAAAGTTATTTCCATTGTGTTTTGTTTTGTTTTGTTTTCTTTAGTTTCGCTTTGTTTTGCTTTGCTAAAAAAAAACAATTGAATCATTATAGTCACAATAAATATCTAAACGCTAAGACTATAATTTAATTAGAAAATTAGTGTTTTCTGCTTGCTCATCATCTATCCAAAGCGCGCTCGAGAGTATGATTAATTGTCTCCAGTGCCCGGCACTTTCGCCCCACATAATACCCGAACCTATCACACGGCGCATGGTTAATAGCGCATAAGGTCGTCGGAATATTTTAATTAAATTACGTACGCCGAGCGAATCCGAGCAATGCGCAAAACTCAATGCAACAGCACAACAAATTTCCTTATTATAATTAAAATTATAATTAAAACACAACAAAAAAAATTATAAATTATATTTCCTATTTGTGTTTTGTTTTTTCGCATAAAAAAAGCTAACACACTAGATTTTGTTATTTGTTTGTATTGTTGTTAGTAAATTTCCCGTCAGATGTCGCTGCATGTACTAAAATCATTAAAAATAACTTTAATCAACTAAATTATTAGTTTGTTTATCCAAAGTTTTAATTACACCGCGTCGTATTAATTAATTAATCATTAATTAACCACTAATTTATTGATAGCACTAATTCATTCTAGTTCTAATCGACATAAATCGACGGAACACACACGGAAAAACTTTATTCGCAATTTGGCAACTTGGCGCCTGCGCATTAGACTCACGCGAGCCATTACGCGGCCAAATAGAAATAGACACGATGCGTATGCGTGTGTATGCGTTGCGTTTCGCTAAAAATACGCATTTACTCACTTATTATGGTTTGTCGTCGGCAGCGTATGTTGTTTGTGCATGTGTGTGTGTTATTAGGCGGCGAATTCGCCAGTTTCCTTGCGACTTTCCGCGTACGAGCGCGCGCGCGCGCGAATTTTCCTATCGGGCGGTCGGTCTTTGAGGACGTATCAAGGACACACGGCTTGAGCCAAAGCAAGGCAAAGTGAAATTGAGACTTTTGCCTCCAGAAAAGTTCAAAATATTTGAATAAAACGAAAACGACGCATTGACTTGTAAATTTTTCACGTTTTTCACGTCGTAACTCTTGAGAATTGGACATGTACACGTTTTTTTTTATCGAGTTTTACTGTTAATATTTATAAACTGCAGATAAAACTTAGTTTAAGTTAAAACTACAAAGTTTTACTTTCGGTAATTTCGAGGTTAGGATTTTAATAAAAAATGATTGATAACGACGACCAAGACCGCTCGATAAATTCATCGTCGTTGGTAACTTCGGTAAGTTGTGTATCCATAAAGTTTTTCATTTGTTTGATTTTTTATTTTGTGTCATCGCCTACTTGATTGTTTGAATTGCGTTTGTTTTTGTGTTAAAATCAACAAAGCAACAGAACAAATTGTGAAAGCAAAAAATAACAAATGAAGAAAACAATCGTTGGTACAAAGACGTAAACACTAACTAACAATCGGCGAATTTTCATCGTTTGTAGAGTTGTCACGTACATTTGCATCAACCAACTGGTGCACCGAGTATATTACGCGAATACAACATATAGATATTTGCGCTTGGCACGTCGCCAATCGCGCTCACTAAACACTCCTTCAGCTTTTAACGGCGGTTAGTATTTGAATAGCGCGTTCAAATTGGGCGTACGCTGAAATTTGTGTTAAGTGCCACTGTTTACTGAAACACTGAAACACAGAGAAAACGCACGCAGATATTTTGTGTTTATTATATTTTATTTCAAAGTTAAACTAAGTTAAAGTAAGTTAATGCACGTAAATGTGCGTTTTGGCTGCGGGAAATTAGGAAATATGCGTGAAAACTGTCTTGTTCTTTGGGTTTTTTGTTTTTGATGGATGCAATATGTTCCGATGTGGGGCAATGTGTGATTTTACTGATTTATTTTCGGTTATATAGTGTGCGGACTAATTATTGGCGATGGAGGTCATAACTTTTGGAAAATACAAAGATAATTAAATAAAACACAATCTAGAATTTTGTTTGAGTGAATTTCGTTAGTTTAATAAGAGTAATAACGGTAAAACAAAAGTTAAATGAAAATAATTATGTTAAATTTTGAATTGTTTTGTAGTTCCATTTGTGGATGATAGATGTCGCTAGCAGTACTAAAAACGGCATAAAACTATATTAAATGTTTATTTTGCTTTGCGTGTACAGAATTTATAGTCGGTACGAATTATTTTGAATAATATTCATTTTTTTTTGGACAAATTAGAAATATGAAAAAAATAAAAAGTAAGAAATTAAAAAATAAGTTTAAACTTTAAACATTTTTTATTAAAAATTTAAATATAAAAAAATGTTTATAACAAAAGTTAATTATTAAGGTAATTATGTAATCTACATTTTATTTTTGTATATAGTTATTGATATGACGTACCAGTTTTGAGAAAATGACTTAAAACGTGTAATTTCAAGTAATTTTTGACAGAAAACCATAAAAAATTGATATTTGCAATAAAAATATCAAAAATGTATCTAAACAAAAGTTGTAGAGAATTTTATAACCTACATTTTATGTAAGTACTATTTTTTTATACATCGCATCAATTTTGTAGAAATTGTAAAAAACAAACCAAATTCAATATCAAAACTCTAACTTTTTTACAAGTTTCGCGACATAAAAACACAAAAAACTCTAATTTCTAATAATAATATCAAAAAAGTATCTAAACAAAAGTTGTAGATAATTAACTAACTTACAATTTATCTTAGTAACATTTTTTGATAAAACGCATCAGTTTTGAGTAAATTGTAAAAAACCAACATAAATCAATATGAAAAGTAATTTTTTTACAAGTTTTGCAACATAAAATCACAAAAAACTCTAATTTCTAATAAAAATATCAAAAAAGTATCTAAACAAAAGTTGTAGATAATTAACTAACCTACAATTTATCTTAGTAACATTTTTTGATAAAACGCACCAGTTTTGAGAAAAACACAAAGATACACATTACCGTTTAACATCTTTATTACAAACTTATCTGTTTATTGAAATTTTATTTAAATAAAACATAATAAACAAGGTGTTTACAAGACATGTTGTGTTGTGCAGTGATGCGCATCGTTCCGACGTGAACATCATCAACAAATTTTATGCAATGCCGACATTCCTGAGAATAAACAACGGAATGACACAGAACACGTCATTGTTCAGTAACGCGTCTCAGGTTATTCAAGTTATTTACGATTTAATAAAGAGGAATTCATCAATTCCGTTCCCGGTTGTTCGAAACAAGTCATTGAAATAAATAAATAAACAACATTTACGCTATCTTAACAATTATTACATTACTTTCTATTAGTATAACTTTGGTTAAAATCAAAATAAACAAAATTTGTTTTTTTTTAAATTTTAAGTTTGCTTCATTCATAATATGTAATAAACAGTTATCAATTGTTTTGTGTTTTGCGTTTGTTTTTCACCTTGAAGCAATTGAATAAACCCAATTGTTTCGGTTGTGTTTTGTTTTGTTTGGAGTATCTGGAATTTAAGAAACAAAACAAAAAAACAAAACGTGTTGATTGGTAGAATTGAAAGATTTGTAGAATGCGTTGCAAGGTCACACAGCGCGTAAAACGATAAATTCAATATTGTAATGTTGTAATCGTGTTAATTAAATTCAAAATACAAAACACGCGTACAAGTGCGTACAAGTATAGTAAAAGTACAAGTACAAGTAATCGCAATAGCAATTGCACTGATGAGTCATAGTTTGTTTACAAGTTATTTTTAGGTTTTAAGTTTTCATAACGAAAACTTTTACAAAACAAATGAAATGCTTTGAAATATAAAACAAAACACTAAGTCAAACACCAGTACACTATTCATTTGTTTTATTTTTATAAATCAAGTTAGTTGTTTGTTAATCAATTGTTTTATATTCAATTTTGTCAAGTTGTTTATTTTTAGATATTTTTGTTTTTGGTAGTGTGTTTGAATTTTTGTTTTATTATTAATTGTTGTAAGGTTAAAGGTGAAAGGTTAGATTTGGCATTGAAAATCGTCGTAATCCAATTCGATGGATCGCAATCGTCCAACTGTGTTATCAACAGCATTGTGTGTACTTGACTTGCTTGTGCAACATTCCACCCCATGCTGTGCGCGGCCGTGTCGGCGTCGTCGTGCGGCACTCGGATATTGATCGGTGGGTGTTTTCTACCGTCTACCCTCTAGGCCGCGCAACTACACCGCATTGTGGATTCTAACCCAACTAAATCGAACCTGTACACTCATAAATTCCTTACTGGATGCAAAACGCATATTCGTTTACAAAAATTTTGTCTTTCCTTAGCTTAAAAGCGCATGACTAAACACTAAACAACTTTTGTTTTCACTAAAACAAATTTTCCAACGCACACCTAGATTGTGAGTCAATAGTTTGTTTGATCGTCACTTGTTTCTTCTTGTGTGTATAACAAGTGCAGTCTAGCAGGCGATGCATGCGAAAGGGCTACTTCCCCTGTTTCGCCGGCAGCGCCAGCGTTTGGGGGCAGCAGGTTTCCGCGCTCGATACTGCGTGGCATACCCCGCGCCAGAGGGTAGTTTTGTGCCATTGGTTAGCCGGCACGTCAGTGCTCGCAGGATACTCACGAAGGAAATATGCCGGTTACCTAGTGTGGTTTGTTGCTCAAGAACCAGGCGAGAAATTAACGCGTTTAATTAGTAAACGAAAGTATTTTTTAGTAGTGCATTTCTTTACACCGCGCACAGCACACCGCGATTTGCGTTTTTTTACTTTATACCAAGTACACCTGCAGCAGGGTGAGCAGGGTGAGCGGATTGGAATTGCGCATCTAAAGCCACACGCAAGATGGTTACGGAAAATGGACAGGTGAGGGTTTTACTTTAATTCTAAGCCCGAAGGATTACAAGGATTCAAAACGAAATTGTAGGTTATTAGTTATTATTATCATTAATCATTAAGTTTTCAAAGTATTTATAACTTTATGGATGAAAGGATACCTGCATTGCATGTCACGCATCTATTAAAGCCTTAATGCTGCGTTGAGGGTGGTTGTTGGTTGAGTTGGCCGTTTTTGTGCTATGGATAATGTGAGGTTATAAAATAGAAATAAAACGGTTTTAGTATGTATAGAAGTTTCAATAAAAAATGCATTAATGTACATAACCATAAAATTTAGTAGTAATAGTACCTAATTTTGAGGTTAAATTAGTTCGTAACTATTCCGATAGATGGCGTTCTAAGCAAAACAAAAGTTTGTTTAATGAAAAATGAAATTTAAGGAAATTAAACGAATTAAACGCCGATCTTTGATAATAAAGGTTTTATCTTTAACGCTCAGCGCGTTAACTAATGGTGCTCTTAATGACACGAAACACAAGAATTCACAAATTACGTTTGATAATGTCCTGCAACATTTCATTCGAATGTCGGCTGGTTAAAACTAATTAAAGTTAGGTTAGATTTACGTCACCGGCGCTTTAAATTATGTGTCGTCGCAGAATTATACGCTCAAAGTTCAAAGCTCAACTAAATGCTGGTGGTGCTGCTGGACGACCTTGGATGAAATTTATTTCGCATTAAAACGAAAACCAGTTGATTGATAAAACCAAATAAAATGATGGATGAGGGATAATAATACGAAGATGATTTGACAAATTCATCAAAATCAACAAATGTACGCACAAAACAGTTGATAGTCGACGACGCTAAACATTAATCATGTCGGGAAAACAAAACACAAGCAGAAACAAAAATGTAACAAGCAACGAAAACAAGTAAAACAAAAGAAGTACGATTACACACAAAACACAATACACCAACATACAAAAAAACAAAACAAAAAAAAACAGATTGTGTTTGTGTTGTAGTTGTAGTCCGCATTTGTTAGATTTGGTGTGATGCCAACATGAAACAAACGAAGGAGACACAAGTCGCAACTTGTTTTTTTTTGTTCCTACCTCGTACTAATAGTGGGGAAGGAGTATCTGGAGCAAAATTGACGTCTATTTGTTTTTGGTTTGGTCGGCGTTTAATATATGCGGATATTCGGGATATTAAAATAACGAATTTAGCGCGCAATGCGTGTGTCTGGAGATGTGCATCTGGAGTGCTTAGTGAGTCTGAGTTTTATAAACATGTTATCTCCTCTACGATGGTTGGGCAGATGTTTTGCAAAATACTAACATTAGGAAGATTTATGTATTACTTTTCTTACACAAAAAGATTTATTGTCGAATTCACTTTTTTTTAGTTAATCAAAATAGAATTTAAATTTTTTTTAAATGTTCTTAAGATGAACATTTCAAGATGTTAAAATAAAAATTGTGCGCAAAGAGAGAGTGAAGAAATGGCAAAAAGCTCGACAGGTTTTGTGTTTCTGTTCGATGGTATAACCTAATTTTGCGAGATGCAAAGTGGTACTACACGCTGCAAGGTGTTAGATAGCTGAAAATCTCTTGTTGGAGGTTTTGGTGTTAGCGGGATAAAGCTTTGAAGGGCACGTCGATGTAAAGTGCACAGAGATGAAGTGACTAAAGTGCTTTCACTTATCCAGCAAATTTAGTTATAGAAGCATTGTATGTGGATTTATAAGAAACTGGAGAGGAGTAGAGAAAAATGTTACTAAGATAAATTGTAGGTTGGTTTATTGGCTACAACTTTTGTTATAAACATTTTTTGATATTCCAATTATAAATTATAGTTTTTAGTGTTTTTATCATAAAAAAACATGAAAAAAGTGCGTGTTGTATATTGACTTCTAATAGTTTTTTGTGATTTTAGCAAAACTGGTGCGTTTTATCAAAAAAAGTTACTAAGATAAAATGTAGATTAGCTCAATACGAACAACTTTTGTTATAAACATTTTTTAATAGTTTTATTACAGTAATGAGAAATTGGTGTTTTTGTGTCTAAAAACAGGTTAAAAATAATTTTGCTATATTGACTACAAATAGTTTTTTGCGATTTTAGCAAAACTGGTGCGTTTTATCAAAAAATATTACTAAGATAAAATATAGATTAGCTCAATACGAACAACTTTTGTTATAAACATTTTTTAATATTTCTATTACAACTTTGAGTTTTATGTGTTTTTGTATAAAAAACACAATGTAAAAAGATACTTTGTTCAATTGACTATTACTTGTATCTTCGCGATTCTAGCAAAATTGGTGCGTTTTACCAAAAAATGTTACTAAGATAAATTGTAGATTATTAAATTTCAAACAACATTTATTAGGAACATTTTCTAAAATTTAACCTAGAAATCATACTTTTTGGACTTTGAAAACTAAAAACATCATTTTTTTCCTTAAATATACAAATTTTAATAATTAAATTTAAATATACAAAGTTTTGAACAAAATTAATAATATAAACATCAAACTTATGTTGTTCTATTGTATAATCACCCCCAAAACGTTAATATTCAAATGAAATTCACAAAAACTCCAAAACTCAAATAAAACTTGTTACATTTGCTGTTCATTTGCAAATTATTTTCTCTTCTTTTATTATTTTTACTTTAACTTAGTAATTTACTAACGCAGGGGTAAGAATAGCCGGTTGGTCATATCGTGCCTTATAGTTCTAGTCAAACCGAAACAGAATTAATGCAAATGTAAATGTAAATGAATTCAAAATCCACGCACACACCGTGTGTGTTGTGTTGGGTGTAAAATGTGTGATGCACGAACACGGACGGGGGTGCGTTTTGCGAGCGCGTGCACACACAATAGACTCATACAACGCCGGGCGAAAATAACCCCCCCGTGACCATGTAGTTCTGAGTAAGGGGTCCACTACAGCGTGAACCTTAAAAGGAATAAGAAATGAACGAATATAATAAATACACACACACACACAAAGAAAGAACATGATGTAAGAAATATTTCCAGCGCTCATTTCGCTATTGATTTAACGATAAAACCCAAATGCGGAATTTTATTTCATAGTTATTCCAACTCGCACAATTTTTATTATTTTTCCGTTGTAACTGTTGAGTTGCAAACAGAAAAAAAAAAACAAATGAAAATTATTTCATGTAAATAAATTTTGTTTTGTTGAAATAATTTAATTTTTTGTTTGCTGTTCAGTGTAAAACAAAATTTGTTAGTCCCATTTTTATGAAAGAGTGTTACCGGATTCAATTGTTTTTTTTTTCTTTACACCTAAAATAAACAAAAAAACTGACATAAATAAATTTTGTTTTTATTAAACAGGGTTTACAACGAGACAATTGAATGTTTGATTGTAAATAAAACAAAAGAATTTAATTAAATTTTTTTGCAGAATAAAATAAAAATAGCAACGAAAAATAATTACGGAAATAGATATTATTAAAATAAGGATGGTGTGTTACATTTCATACATTTCGTAAAAATGCGGGGGTGGTCGTACTGTAGTAGTACTCTGTAGCATTTATTTGTATTTGTGTTGGCGTGCGATGTTGGCACTGGCACTGGCACTGCCCTGCTGGCTGGGGTGGCGCGTAGACTAACCCCAGACGCGCCGTCGCGACGCTTCGTATTGAACGCTTACGTCACGAGGCGTCGCCGGACGACCGACAGCGTGGTGATATTGCAATATCATTGCAACGCGAATGTTGCGCTGCAAACCAAGTAGTTATTGCGTGCATTAGAACGTAAAAAATCACTAATCAACGCCAAACTTCACCTAACAACTAAAGGGGGCCACAGTTTGAGTGCCTCTGTTTCTATCTAATAATATTAACGAACAACAGAAAAGACTGAAGCCAAATTCCATGTATTTTTGTGCGTGTTTTAAATATCAATGTGAATTCAATCGATCTAATCTATCTGAAGCTTTTTATTATTAAATTTACTAATATTAATAGTTATTAGAACAAATAAAGTGAATTAGGGGTTGGTCGGATGTGGATGCATCGTATACATGTACCTGTTGACGTGCTATAACGTGTTTTTGTGCGATTGTGTACGATTGTGTCAATGTGCTACTTTTGCTGATTAACTTGTATATTAATATTACTTGGATGAAATTATTTATTGAAAAGTTTTGACTGAAGGGTGGTTTTTGACATCGTTTTGAAACATTTAACAAAGGTTTTACGCGATTTAAAGCGATGTATTCGTGTTTATTGTAATTTATGATGCCCCTGTGCTTTAAATTTCCTCGAATGGTGAGTTTAGTATATTAACTATTGTTTTTATAAACAATTTGTTGTTGTTTTTGATTGTTTTATGTTGAAAAACATGTTGAAATTTGGATTTTTTATGTGCTTTAAGTTGCATTTTTGCAATTTTAGCTTAACTGGTGCGTTCTAGGAAAAAAAGTTATTAAGATAAATTGTAGGTTAGTTAATAAGGAACAACTTTTGTTATAAACATTTTTTGATATTATTGTTATTAATAGCAGTTTTTGGGGGTGAAGTAACAAAAAACGTGTTAAAATTAGTATGAAATATTCAAAATTATTTGTATTTTTGTATTTTTCTCAAAACTGGTGCGTTCTAGGAAAAAAACTTACTAAGATAAATTGTAGGTTAGTTAACTATCTACAACTTTTGTTATAAACATTTTTTGATATTATTGTTATTAATAGCAGTTTTTTGGTGTTAATTATCGAGGAACATGTTAAAAGTACTAAAAAATATTCTCAATTTCTGGCGTTTTTGTGTTTTTCTCCAAACTGGTGCGTTCTATGAAAAAAAGTTATTAAGATAAAATGTAGATTATTTAATTATCTACAACTTTTGTTATAAACAATTTTAGATATTATCATTAAAAACCATAGTTTTTTGCATTTTAATACAAAAAAAACAAATTTTATTATTTTTATTTTCATGAAATTAGCATAGATATTGGTTTTTCGAGAGTTTATTTCGTTTTGTTTTGTGGGAAATGGCGAACGGATGATAAAAAAGGACGTAATGATCAATAACGGAAATTTGATGTACGATCTGTCAATCAATCTAATAACTGAAATGAGTCGGAAAATTGCATCAAGAAATGAAAATTGATCAAAAATATAATTAAGGATAAACAGGATATTATTAATAAATATGTCATTATTTTTATTTTTTCTTAAGAAAGTTTATTGTTAAGATTATAAACAATTAATTAATTAATTTGTTTTTACTAATTTACAGTCTGATGGCAACACATCCTTCTTGCGCGCTGCGCGTGCTGGACACCTGGACAAAGTCCTCGAACATCTTAAACAAAATATTGACATCAATACCAGTAATGCCGTAAGTATTTAATAAAACAAAACACAAAAAACCAAAAAAAAACAAAACAAGCAAAACAGAAAACAAAAAACAAACAAAACAGAAAACATTTTTCTATGAATTCTAACCTCAAAAATAAAATTTTTACTTTTCGTTGATTTTAAATTTAAAATAAATGAAATTAACTCATTACACATTGCAATGAAGCTCTGAATATTTAAGCGCCGATAACTTTTCTAATGTGTCCATATAATGTCATCGTTATATTTAGTTATTGAAAGCCATCCAATTGCGTCGTCTGCCTTTTTTCTCATTTCGTTTCATTCGTGTTGCGCCTGTGCCATTCACTAATTCCGCAATTCACTTGCGACAATGTTACAGAATGGGCTCAACGCTTTACACTTAGCTTCCAAAGATGGCCACACAGAAGTGGTGGCCGAACTGTTAAAACGCGGCGCTGCCGTCGACGCCGCCACCAAAAAAGGTAACACCGCTCTGCACATCGCATCCCTCGCCGGCCAAGAGGAAGTCGTCAAGCTACTAGTCAATCATGGCGCCAAGGTCAACGTGCAAAGCCAAAATGGTTTCACACCATTGTACATGGCCGCGCAGGAGAACCACGACAACGTGGTGCGCTATCTGCTGTCGAACGGAGCTAACCAAACACTCGCCACCGAGGATGGATTCACACCCTTGGCGGTGGCGATGCAGCAAGGACACGATAAGGTTGTCACCGTTTTATTGGAGAACGACACACGTGGCAAAGTTCGACTACCTGCTTTGCACATAGCAGCCAAGAAGGACGACGTCAAAGCTGCTAAACTGCTCTTAGAAGTTTGTATTCTATAATTGAGGTTATGTTTTGTAAAACTTACTAATTTTTTGTTATTTGCGCATTGTGGTACCACACAGAATGATCATAATCCAGATGTCACTTCGAAATCAGGCTTCACACCACTTCACATTGCTTCGCATTACGGCAACGAGGCGATTGCGCACCTCTTGATTCAAAAGAAAGCTGACGTTAACTACGCGGCCAAACACAACATCACACCGCTGCACGTGGCCGCCAAATGGGGCAAAACCAACATGGTGGCGCTGTTATTAGAAAAAGGTGCGACCATCGAGTCGAAGACACGAGACGGTCTGACGCCGCTACATTGCGCCGCACGCAGCGGGCACGAGCAAGTCGTGGACATGCTGTTGGAACGCGAGGCCCCCATCAGCTGCAAGACGAAAAACGGACTGGCGCCATTGCATATGGCCGCCCAAGGCGATCACGTCGACGCGGCGCGCATTCTCCTCTACCATCGCGCGCCCGTCGATGAAGTCACCGTCGATTATCTCACCGCGCTGCACGTTGCCGCGCATTGTGGTCACGTTCGCGTCGCCAAACTCTTACTGGATCGACAAGCTGATGCTAATGCACGCGCGCTCAATGGTTTCACGCCATTACACATCGCCTGCAAAAAGAATCGCATTAAAGTCGTGGAATTGCTGCTGAAACATGGCGCTAGCATCAGCGCCACCACTGAAAGCGGCCTCACGCCATTGCACGTGGCGAGCTTTATGGGTTGCATGAATATTGTGATTTACTTACTGCAACACGACGCCAATCCTGATGTGCCGACTGTGAGAGGGGAAACACCGTTGCATCTTGCTGCGCGCGCAAATCAGGTACGCACATCACAACTCCTTCCAATTAGCTTCGTTTTGAATGTTGTAAGTTGTAATAATAATCATCGCTTACAGACTGACATCATTCGAATTTTGCTGCGCAACGGTGCCCAGGTTGATGCAAGAGCACGCGAACAACAAACGCCATTGCATATTGCTTCGCGCCTCGGCAATGTGGATATTGTTATGCTGTTGTTGCAACACGGCGCTAAAGTTGACACCACAACGAAAGACATGTACACAGCGTTGCATATTGCTGCCAAGGAGGGCCAGGACGAGGTGAGACAAATTCTTCTTAAACAACTTGTTACTTATATCGATATTATCAATACGTTGCAACTGTTTTGGTTACACTATAAAGAAGTTTTAATTTAATTTGAATGTTTTGTTTATTTTTAAACTCCACTCTATGCGCGTGTTCGTTTGTTTGTCATTTGTTTGTCATGACCTTCTTGGCTTGGCTCGAAATCAAGTTGGCGCCTACAACAATTGTTTGTTAGTCATTTTGGGTTGCCTATGTTAAACTCATAAATTTATTTTAAAAAAACAAAATTTGTTTGTAGGTTGCTGGTATTCTGATCGATAATGGCGCATCGTTGAACGCAGTCACTAAGAAAGGCTTCACACCATTGCATCTCGCCGCCAAGTATGGCAACATCAAAGTAGCCAAGTTGCTGCTTCAAAAAGACGCCCCCGTCGATCCGCAAGGAAAGAATGGCGTCACTCCGCTGCACGTCGCCGCTCATTACGATCATCAAAACGTCGCACTGCTGCTTCTTGATAAGGGAGCATCGCCACACGCCACTGCCAAAAATGGACACACTCCGCTACATATCGCAGCCAAGAAGAATCAGATGGATATTGCCAATACGCTGCTGGAATACGGCGCTAAGCCGAACGCTGAAAGTAAGGCCGGTTTCACACCGTTGCACTTGAGCGCGCAAGAAGGACACGTGGACATGTCATCGTTGCTCATCGAACACGACGCTGATACGAACGCGCAGGCCAAGAATGGCTTAACGCCACTACATCTCTGCGCGCAGGAAGACCGCGTTCCAGTGGCGGACGTTTTAGTGAAGAGCAAAGCCATTGTGGACAAAACCACCAAAGCCGGTTATACGCCATTGCACGTGGCGGCGCATTATGGACAGAATAATATGGTCAAGTTTTTGCTTGCGCACAATGCTGATGTCAAATCAACCACCCAGTTGGGTTACACGCCATTGCATCAAGCTGCTCAGCAAGGGCACACGAATGTGGTTAATGTTTTGTTGGAGAATTCAGCCCAACCCAATGCTATTACACATGTAAGTTTTACACAACATAACCTAACTTAACCTATTACCAAACTACGTTTATCAATTGTTTGTTTGTTTGCAGAACGGTCAAACGCCATTACACATTGCGCAAAAGTTGGGTTATATCACCGTCATCGACACATTGAAAGTCGTCACCGAATCAACCACCGATGATCCAACCGAAGATAAATACAAAGTGGTTGCTCCGGAAGCAATGCATGAGACTTTCATGTCTGACTCCGAAGAAGAAGGCGGTAAGTGATTTTTAGTGTGATTGACCTTGATCTGCATGGTGATTTGTTTTGTTTTTAATAGAAATTAGTTTCATCATTGCAATCATTCACGTTTATTAACTAATTATTAACTTTTACTAACAAAATTCTTTGATTCAATCGCATCAATCAAATTTTAAAAATACAAATCATTGACGCGCGATAGTATTGACAATTTTGACAGTTTTGACAGTTTGTACAATTTCGAAATTGCAAATGAGTCCATTTCCAATGCCACGAACCACGGCAAAAAGTTGATTCTTGTTGGTTAAATGTTGGGTCAAAGTCAGTGTAAATTATTTGATTTATTTTCGATCTCGTTGTTTTGAAAATCCAGGCGAAGAAATTCTGGAAGGATTCGGATGTGCACCTCACGAACAACATGTCTATCTTCCTTATTACAGCGGTACTACTTTACTAACTAGTAAGTCCTCGGCTTTCAAAACTGTATCTTTCTTTTTCTTGCTCTTTCCCCCCCCCAAAAAAACGATTACTTCCTTTTGCTGCACTGCCAACCACAACATCTACAACATAACCACAATACCAACATTTAAAACGAACAATATTAAGTAATAGGCGTTAAACAACAGTGGAAAAACGTCAAAAGTAAACATAACCTTGTTTTTGAACTTCTTTTGTTTATTTAAGTACATGAAACCAAAACAAAACACTAACAAACACACTGAATATAAATAAAACTGAATCATTGCTAAGTCATGTCATTTGTTATTTTTAGTATTTAATGCATAATTTAATTGTTTAACACGCTTGACTAGAGTTTGCACTAAATGTTTGTTAATCGTCGTTGATGGAATTATGCTTTACGTTAAAGTTTATTTGTTATTTGTTTATAGGAGAAGACACGATGCTCGGCGATAACGCCTACCGATACTTGACAGCCGACGAAATGAAATCATTGGGTGACGACTCGCTGCCGATAGATGTCACTCGTGATGAGCGCATGGATTCGAACAAGATCATGGATAGCAATATGATGCCACCGCAAGCGATCGAGGATTCGATTAGTCCACACTATTACACGCAAAATTATGCGGAAGTGAAGAAGTACACACCGGATAATGTTGACATTGCCCGACATCCGATTAATATCGGGTAAGTTTATCACTATTTGTATTTAACCTAACTTTAAAACTTAACCTCTAAAATTCACTTAATTAAGCTAACGTGCGTTGTTTTGTTGTTATTTTACTAATGCTGCATTAATCTAGAAAATTACATTGGAAAAAGTAAGTGCTAGTGTTATAGTGCTATTTTGTAGTTTAGTATTGGCTACGAAAAGTTTGGTTATGTTTGATTTTTATGTTTTATGATTATGCTTTCAGCTTTTTGGTGTCGTTCCTTGTTGATGCACGCGGTGGTGCAATGCGAGGTTGCCGACACAGTGGTGTGCGTGTGATTGTGCCGCCACGTTCGGCCGGAAGTCCGACGCGCATTACATGCCGCTACGTTCGGCCGCAGAGGTCGCCACATCCGCCGCCATTGATGGAAGGCGAAGCTTTGGCGAGTAGGGTTTTGGAATTGGGACCTGTCGGTGCGAAATTTTTAGGGTAAATAAATGATATTGATTTAAACTAACTGCAAAACTAACCTTAAAATTAACAATTCCAGGCCTGTCATTATCGAAGTACCACATTTTGCCGCCCTACGCGGCAAGGAACGTGAAATTGTTATTCTACGTTCGGATAATGGCGAAACATGGCGTGAACACACGGTTGAATCATCCGAAGAGATTTTGAATGAAGTTTTACACGCGAGTTTTGAAGCTGATGGTACATAACCTAAAACATGACCTTAAAACTTAGTATAACCTTAATTTTTGTTGTGTTTGTTGCTGTAGACATTACTCAATTGGAAGACACGGCATCTGGTCGTATAACTCGCATTGTAACGCACGATTTCCCGCAATACTTTGCGGTCGTGTCGCGCATCCGGCAGGAGGTGCACGCCATTGGTCCAGATGGCGGTATGGTCTCTAGTACAGTGGTGCCACAAGTGCAAGCGGTGTTCCCGCAGGGGGCGCTCACGAAGAAGATCAAAGTTGGACTGCAGGTAAATTTATTTAAGCCGCGCAAGGGGGTGCCCTTTGAACGCTTGCGCCGCATTACTGTCAATCATATACCCAAAAAGAAACGCTGGTCGTTGGTGTGGTAAAATTTGAGGTTATGGTTCACAACTAACCACAAATACCGCAAAACGCTGTTTTATTGATTAATATCGTTCGTTTTTTTGGTTTTCGGTTTTTTGTTTTGCATGATGTTTTGCCGCCATTACATACATAACCTAACTTTACAAATGAAATCAAATGAAATGACGTATACTTATACATAAAACACGAAATACATATTTTCATAGCTATTAGATGCAATTGCTGCGATAAGGCCTAATCGAATTTTTGTAACATAATATGGGCTAGAGTACAAATTTATCAAAAGTATTTTAGTGTTTTAACAGAAGATTAACGTTAACAAAATATTATAATGCATGACGACTTACTGACTTTATGACTTTTGATGGGGTTGTAACTTTATGAGGGTGTTTTTGGGAGGTTTAACACGTTTGAGGGTTGAAATATTCTAGTCATGTTATATAAAGATGAAATAGCTGTCATTTAGAGTGTTGGGATGTGTACGTTTTGAAAAAAACCGGTTAATTTTCTACCGGTTATTTTTTCTACCGGTTATTTTTTTACCGGTTAATTTTTCTAAAATTAATAACCAAAGATTTTTCACCGCTTTAGACAAAAAAATTAGTTTATTTAACCGGTATTTTTTGTAATTAACCGGTATTTTTTCAAATTTACATTTCTCGTAAAAATTTAGAATTTCTTTAAAATTTCGAAAAATAACGACAATAACGAGTTTTATTGGATATTAAGCTTTCTTTGTCGAGCCAAAGAGATAACTTAGCCATTTTCTAATAAATATTCACAAATAACCGAAACAGTCATAGGTTATACGTTGACTTAACCTCAATTTATAACTATTTGATGCTTTTGACGCAAATCATGCATTAATTGCTTATCAAAAACTTAAAATTTGGTCACTGTCGTTTTAATAATTATATATACGCTGTATAATTGTTGAAATAACCTAAAAACCGGTTTTCATCGCATTTATGAGGTTATGTTAATGTAACCTCAACATAACCTATACTAACCCGGATTTTCGTAGATGTTTAAGTCATGCATTAAAAACCCATACAAAACTGCCATTAACGCGCATGCGCAATGATATTTTGTTTATAATTACAAAAAATTGTATTTTACGTTCATTTTTTTTGATTTTTTTTTACTAAAAATGTTTTTACATGTAAACATGAATTTTTTTACATTTACATTTGTTTCGAATCTTAATTAATTACTATTAATATTAATTAATTTATTTATTGAATAATTTAATAATGTAAATGTAAGAACATTAAGGACTGCACTAGTTTCACACTGCACTTCTTTGACAAACCGCAAACTCAAAAACATCACTACATATTCGCAATTTGATGGATTCTACTAATTTAAATGATGAATTAAATGGATAAGTGTCAAATGTAATTAACCGCAACTAATTTTTTGATTGAATGATTCGTTTGTTTTTTTCTTTCGAATAACTTTGTTGAGTGCCCAATAAAAAACTTGAAAAAAGCAACAAACTAGTTAAACTAACTTTTCGCTTGATTGTGCCAAACAACAACACGAAACGTGGATATTTTTGGGCACTCGTTGGAACACACTGTATGTGGGTTGTCATAACCTCAAACAGTGGCTATGGCCAAAAATATCGACGTTTTCCTTTATTTGTCGCCACCGCCAATGAAAAGTCAAAATAGTAATTAATTAGTTGATTGGTAATTAACAGAGAAAGAAAATGATGATGACAAAACAAAGCATGGTTCAAAGCATTCGACGACATTTATAGTTTAACTAATTTCATTGGGCGCTCAAGCTCAAAGTCAATTAAGTTTAATCATTTAACACTTATTTCATTAATTAATTAATTAAAACAGCGTTAATTGTAAAAAGACAACCGCTTGATGAATAATTTTTTCTAATTTATCTTTTTTTTGCTTTTATTTTGGCTTTAATTTAATTCGCACTCTTTTGTTTTCTTTTATGGGAAATTTTTTGTTTACTATTCATTTATTGGCTGTCGAACCTTGCTTTGTGTCTTTTGTTTGTAAATATTTTGAACTTTCATGGGCTGCTGTACTTTGAACTCCTCCTCCTTTGGTTCATCCAACACTCCGCCCTCCGCCACCGCCCACTCTGATCAAAAAAAATCATTCAATACGACTTGATGGTGAACCTTAACAATCAACACTCCCATGTTTTTACCCTTTTAAGGCGCAACCGATCGATCCGGAATTGACGGCGAAATTGTTGGGACACGGAGTGGCTGTTTCGCCGGTGGTGACGGTCGAGCCGCGCAGGCGCAAGTTCCATAAGGCGATAACGCTGAGCATGCCAGCGCCACGAGCCCATTCGCAGGGCATGATCAACCAATACTCTGGCTCGACACCCACTCTCCGCCTTCTATGCTCGATCACTGGTGAGTGTTGTTATTTTACGTTTTATTCATCACGTTGTATTTAGGTTTTTGTTTTTTTTCTTGATATCAAAAAAAAACAAACGCCAAAACAATCATTGTTTTGTTTTGTTTTTCGATTCAAACATTTGTTTGTTTGTTTTATTTATTGTGAAACAAAACAATCGAAGCACAATGTTTTCTCATTGCGTGACGTGTTTGACTTTTTCTTCGTTTGGGTTTTCGTTTGTTTTCTCTCAAAATTAGATTAAATGTTTACACGAAGTGAGTTTGGTTTTGTTTTTGGACATTTATTGATCAATAGTATTCATTTGTTTGGTTTTTTTATTGTTTTGTTTGATTTCGAATGAATACTATTGTTGAATATAATGTACTTTACTTGGTTTGTGCGTCTTTCACTTGTTCTTATTAATTATATTAATTAACGTACTGTCAGTCAGTGACAATATATAATATATACAATATTTTTGGTGTTGTTTGTGCCTTTGTATTCAGTTGTTTGTTGAGGGGTTGGCAAGCTTCAAGTACCATTTTTAGCAAATATCCGTAGTACTTACATTTATATTGCGTAATTTATTGATTATATATACATAGGTAAACGATTTCTTTTTCTATTTTTTTAGTTTTTTTTTTGGTTATGTTTGGTTTATCGTTTTTGATTTTAGAGTTTTGTTTAGTTTAGTTTTTGTCGTTTTCTATTCCAAATATTGAATATATAAACGAGTAGATAAACGTTAGAGAGATTTTTTGGTTTTTGTTTTGTTTAGGCGGTAGGTATATATATATATATTGATAGTTTAATTGTTTGTACAAATTATTCGTTTGATATACAGAGTGTTTGGTACGTAACGGGATTGGTATTGTATATTTATGGTGTATGTTTGTGCAATATTCGTAATTGTTTATTGTATGATATATATCTTTATAATTTGGTTATAAAGTTTGGTTATGTTCTTGGTTTGATTTCTGACCTAAAAACACANTTCCTGATACTTTTATCTATCTTTTATGTTAGTAACATTTTTTGATAGATCGCACCGTTTTTGCTAGAAACGCAAAAAACGAAATGGAGGCCATATTTCCAAGTCACTGTTAGCATGTTTTTTGACTTAAAACCATCAAAAACAATGATTTCCTATAAAAAAAATTAAGAAATAGTTAGAACAATGTTATTCCTAATAACATAACCTTCAATTTACCTTGCTAACATTTTTTAAAATAACCAATAACAATAATAAATCATAAATTTTTTTAAAATATTAACCGTAACGTATTGAAACACTCTGTATAAATTTATTTGGCATTAGTGTGAATTCTAATTTCACTTTTATTTCGTTTCGCTCGTGTCTCAACGACCAATACACTCATTAACTTAGTGAAACCATTCATATAGCCATCAATAACAAAAACCGCATGTGTCATTTCAACATTAAAACATTTACGAACGAGTACATTAGTTTATTCTATTCGAACAATTCAGAAGTAAATAGAATAAAAAAGTTTAAAATTCTCAACACAGCGCGGGGACTATTAAAACAATATTGAACGATGAATAAAAAAGTTTGCCAGCCGCCTGCTTTACGAGTGATCTATTATTATTATTATATCTAACCTAATGCGCAGACTCAAAAGAACACTATAATGACGACGTCCTTGCAATTGTTCCAAACTTTTTAATTTTTATTCTTTGACATGTTGACGACGTCGCACGCGAATTTACAAATTACTGATAACGATTGATGGTAATTAACTAATGCGCTCCTTAATCATTTTCACACGCGATCCAGGGGTGTTTCGGAAAAGATCGCTCAAAGGTAACTAACTCATATTGTGGGCTGCCCCCTCTTATTAGAATGTACATCTTTCTATTATATTATAACTTATTATTATGACAAACGAATAATTTTTATATTCCGTATATGGTTCATTATTATGTGATGATTATATCTTCATAATTACTAATACCGATTGTTATGATTTCCCTTCTCGACGACGCGCGTTTTGTTTTTCTCATTTGAATTGCTTTTCTAAAATGTGATAATTTTATGTTTTTGTTTTTTTTGTTTTTGGTTTTTCGTTTTGTAAATTGTGTTTTTATATATAATTGAATAAATCACAAAACACTAATTAATATATTTGCAAATGATCAATTTTACAATTATCACTTTTAGAATTTGCTGTGCATCTGATTGGTTGAATTTAATCCTAGAAACAAAAACAAACGAATTATTTTTGGATCAGTCGTACCTTCTTCTGAAACAATGCAAAAACAGAAATGAAATTACTTACTTGATTTGATTGATTGATTCTTTGACTATGTTTTTTATCGGATCGGAAGTTAGTTGCCCCGCGACTGGTCTTTTCTGAAACCACATTAAAACGTTGTTATAACCACAGAATTTAAAAAAATGAACAAAGAAACAAAAAAAATAAAGCTTCTGACTGTTTTGCTACTTACTCTCTATCTCTCTGCTGTGCTGTGCGCTGTTGTGCTGATCAAATACGCTTTTTGTCTGTCTTGGACATTTCACATCACCAATTGAATGTTTTTTTGTCAATCTCTCTTACCATTTATAACATCATTACAACACATTCGTTATGATTTTGGCTTTTTTTCGTAACTCACTGTTTTGTTGTTTTTTTGTTTGTTTTCTTCATTATTGTACATTGTTGGTTGTTATGCTGAACGTGAGTGTGCTGTGATTTCTTGTATTGCATAATAACCCCATCAACTCAACTTTGTAGGTTACGATTGCATGTGTTTGTTAAGCGTAAGTAATTAGAGTTGTGTGTGCGTGTGTTTTTTATCTATCTCTCTATTCTATCCAAACTTAAATCCGAGGTTTTGACGCGTTTTGTTTGGCGCACTGGGAGTCCGACACGATTGTGTATGTTGGTTGTTTGTTTCGAAGGTGGTACGACGCGTGCTCAATGGGAGGATGTCACCGGCTCGACACCGCTCACCTTCGTCAACGACTGCGTCTCGTTCACGACGACGGTGTCGGCGCGCTTTTGGCTCATGGACTGTCGCAATGTAGGCGACGCCACTAAAATGGCCACTGAACTATATAGGTACTGATTGCGGCTGGTAGATGGCGCACTGTGTACTGATTACGGATTATCTTGCTTGCAGGGAAGCGATACATGTGCCATTCATGGCCAAGTTTGTTGTGTTTGCGAAGCGCGTGGACCCGCTGGAAGCTCGACTGCGCGTGTTTTGTATGACTGACGATAAGGAGGATAAGACGCTGGAGCATCAGGAACATTTCACCGAAGTGGCAAAGAGTCGCGACGTGGAGGTCCTTGAGGGAAAGCCGCAATACATTGAGTTTGCTGGAAATTTAGTGCCTATTACCAAGAGTGGGGAGCAGTTACAGTTTGCGTTTAGGGCGTTTAGGGAGAATCGGCTGCCATTTTCTGTTCGTGTCAAAGACCAACATGCTGAGGCCATTGGCAGAAGTTTGTTTATGCGAGAACCAAAAGTAAGTACATTCATAACCTACAAATGTTTGTCGTCAATGTGCAATTTTTTTTGTTTTGTCTTTTTAATCATCAAAGGTCGCTAAAGGGGAACAGCCTCAACAACCGATTTGCATTTTGAATATCGTCCTACCCGATGATATAGTAGCGGACACGATATCGTTAACAGATGGCAGTGATATTCGCCGACATGAATTCCTCAAGGACGGATACGAGTATCATCGACCTGATCCCAGGTTAGCTGATATGAGTAATCTTCTCGGTGATGATTGGGTAGCGCTTGCCGGTCAGTTAGGATTAACATCTTCCGAAATCAATGTGATCAAATCCGAATACCCGGAGAGCGTGGCAAAGCAAGCGCAATCGATGCTCAGGATGTGGATTTCACAATCGAGCAATCGCGCGCAGAGCAGCGTACTCGAAGATGCCTTACGGAAAATTGGACGGGATGATATTATACCCCAGTGCCTGAACGTCGAAGAGACTGTCGTTAAATACAGAATTAGGAATGAGTTAGAACAACGCTTAGAACGCTTAGAAGATAAGGACATTATGAAGGATTCGGAGAGCATCGAATCGATCGTGATTAAAGATAAGAAGCGCCTAAGCTATGACAAATACTCCGCGGAAGAGAAAGTCGTCGAAGACAAATCGGACGAAGAAGATTTTAGTAAATCAGTGAAAGAAAAGCGGGAAATTATCGAAAAACGTCTATCAGTCGATCGGACAATACCAGCATCCTCTCAACGCGTAGAAATCGTTCAGGAGATGCAAGAAGTGAAGCGACAGAGTATGGTCGAAGATAAAATCGCAGAAGTGGAGTACAAAGCATCATTTGAAGCCAAACCTGTCACAGAGGAAGTAAAAACCACAGTGTCCTCTGTGACAGATCATGGCGATGATGGTACCACCACCACAACGACGACCACCACGACTCTAGTTAAGGAAACACGCACAATTGAAGTCACCGACAGCACGCACACGAAGGATATTAAAGCAGACAGTCAAAGAGATGTCCAAGAAACTAAAACTGTGAAAGAAATTAAAGAAACACAGCCGGCGAGGGATAACGAGAGCACGGAATCTGTTTTGGTGGAAGGGGTAACGCATGGATTGGAGACGAAGACATCTATTCCTAAGATTGTATCTTCACAAGTTGGTGAGTGCATTAAAATCGCAATTAGTAGTATCAGTTTTAAGTAATGATTATGTACAGATCCAAAATCACCAAAGTTCTCCAAGACACCACCGCCGAGCCCAGCTGATTTCATCCTACGAGAACAAATGGCCGCCCTACAAGGTAGGATTTTTTGCAATTTTAGCACATTAGAATATCTTTTAAGCTTAGTAGATTCACAACGGAAAACATACTTTTCGCCCAACATATTTTACCGTTTACGAGTCGAAGATGATGTTAGAATATAAAGAAAACTATGTTTTCGTGTTGGCACAATGTGGCATATCAATTCTTGTGGGACATAACCATAAATATCTCGTCTAAGTCGACATTCACGAGGTCAAATGTTAAAGTTAAATTAAATTACGTTGGTGGACATGGACAAGGAACGAACATTGTTAATTCAAGCAAGACGCACTTGCAGGTCTTCTAATGCTATTATCGTAATTTTTTGTTGTTGACGATGCCAGTCAGTCGATTCGCGGGTTCCGTACTTGCGCGACGTGTTACTGTGAGATAACTGCGTTTGCAAATATTGACGACTATCGGTGAGTTTATTGCGATCATTTTAAATTACCATGTACCAAACAATTGATATGCCACATTAAAATGGGGTTTGCAACGGTACAAAAAGTTTTTTATTTGGTAGCATAAGGATTTGCATTAATCCCAACATTATTATTGCTAAACAATCCACTATTAATTGATTGAAACAACCAACAACCCTTAACTCCTTGAAAATATCTAGCAACTTGACTTAACAATTCTTAAGTCTCTCAATCTATATCGATTCCCCTTGTTTTATGTTGTTTTTTTTCTGGTATTAATTTTTATGTTACACACCTCTTCACATAACAATTTTTTAACAATATTACAATAAATACAATGACAAGAAACACTAACTTTTTCGATGTATTATTATTACTAATTGCTTTGATGCGATATGCTTATGCGTTTGACAAGTTGATGATTTTTAAATGAGATTTATCGATATATCACGATGATGATAAACAGTAGTTTATATATATATATATATATATCTTTATTTGTTTTCTTTCTTATTTTACTTATAAATAATGATAATGATAATGAACGTGGTTGTGAAGTATTAACTAACAAAGTAATCAAGTACAGTAATTGATTGAATTGAAACACACATCGTACGTAATTCTAAATATTCTAATTTGATTAAGAATAAATCAGAAAATAAATCATTTGAAATGAGGGAGCGATTTTCCTTTAACGAACGAATCGACTCCCCCAATCGTTGAATTATTTCTTAATACTTATAGATTTATTGGACTTAGACTAGTGACGACATCTACCGAGTAGTAGCTATTTGCATTGCTTCTTGTTATACGCTATAAATTGCTTGTATATCATTGATATCGTTTTAGTTTGACCAAACACATTTTTGTTTTGTTTTTTATTATGCACAGTCATTGTTTTTTTGTTTTGTTTTTGGTTATATTGGAGTGATTGTAAATATTTCATTCGGTTATGGGTACATTGATAACGAACTAACCTTAAAATTGTAACGTATTTTTTGATTATTGGACTCTGGGGCATGGCTATTACTCTAAAATAGTTGAAATTTACCGTAAAATGATGATGATGAGTACCTAATTGAATCAAATATCACGTGACTGTTGTGTTTGTGGATGTGTGTGACTAGCTTGTATATATCTATAACTAATTATCATTAACACTTTCTATTTAATCATTTTATTCATTCCATATTCGATCATTTACATATCATATTGGTACACTAACTGATGAAAAATTAACTCAATCCGATTTTGTTTTATATATCTCTATATATATTTATATATAGTTCTATAAATTTTTATATAATTCAATGCTGTTGGCCTTCTCTTTTTTCTTTCCGAATACTTTGCTAACAACCAGTGTTTTTGGTGCTTTGTGGGTGGTTTGGGTTTGTAAGGGTGGTGGGATTTTACGATGTTTAACGAGTCAATTGTTCTGAAAGAAAGCTTGGTGGACCGTAATGCAAACTCCATTTCAAGATGTTAGGGTTTTTGTTTTTGACTATTGAATATATATGTGCATGAAGATGTCCAGCCCACAAGTCGTATTTTTAGTTATGATGCGCGTGTGTGTGTGTGAGTGTTTTTGTTGTTTTTGTTTTTGTTTTGTTGTGATCTCGGAGTGGGTTTATTGTTTTTGATGTTATTGGACGATGATGATGTGGGCGGGAGCTTGTGGGCTGGGATTTTCAGAAAGGCTTGAGTCAACATTAAATAAGGTCAGTAAGGCGAGGGTTACTAATACTTAATCTAAGGACCTCTAACGATTTAGTGGATAATTATAAAAGCCGGTTGTATTGTGCAAATATATAGCAATAATAATTTTTGTTTGTATTTTGTAAAGTGGGTCGCGGTCGCTACGTTTTTCCGCTTTCTACCAAACATGCTGAATCTTATTATTTTTTGATGATTTGGTTGGTTTTTTGCTACTATTAGTTTATTTGCCTATGGAACTTTAGTTTACTTTAGTTCATTATTATACATGGAGCTGATGAGCTTCCACCTGGGTTCGGATACTGAGATTTACACACAGTTTTATCTAGATCAACGCTTTTGAAGAATGTCTTGCCTTCCGCTTTTGATTACATATTTTAATTATTATATACATATATGGCTGTGGACTTCCCGTTGATTATTTTCCCGTTCTGTGATTCCATTTAGGTCACTGTGAAACTGATGCGATCCCTGATTATTTGATATCAATTTCACCAACATCCTCATCAAGCGACAACTTTATTATTCATACACCATTTATTTGTTATTTATATCAAAATGATGAGTGCTGCGCGCTGTGTGAGAGTGTGGGTTTGAGTTGTTGCCCTCACTATGATTTATTTTCTGGTACAATTAGTAAATTGTTGCGGCGTGGCTACTAAATTGTTGAATTTCGGTGATAGGATCGTAGGGAATGTAGGAAAATAATGTACACTTACTTGGACACACACGGTTTGGTGTTGTGATTGCACCTTGAACAGAGTTGAACAGACAACAAAAATAACAGTAATATCAATTTCAATAAATAGCAAAGTGATCGAAACATCCTGAAAACCTTTTGTTTATCTCCTTACGTCAACAGCCAGCGCGTCCCCGCAAGACGACGACGATTCGTTAGACACGGACGGCTTTCGCGAAGACGAGTGCCTCTTGGAGACGCCCACTCCAGGGGCTGATAGCGACGCGCAAGTTGAGTCTTCCTATCTGGGTGGTTACCAGAGGCGCGACCCGAGTACTTGTTTAGACGATATTACCACTCAGGATATAGCCAGTTGTGATGATATACAGCAGTATTATCACGATCAGGCCAAGTTGTTTGTTGGGCAGCGCAAGCGTTTGGCTTCCACGGAAGACTTGGACGCGGCTGATGCCAGCTGTGTGTCGCCTGCGGATAATGTTGTTGTTGCGAAAAAAGATAATAATGATAGTGATCTAACGGGAATTGTGCGCGTTGAACGTGACGTTTACAAGGTTATCGATTACGACCCGGTGCGTCCTGGGGAGTTGAGGATTAGGGCGTACGGATCGCCAGAAGAGAAGGGAGCGAAGGATTCGAAGAAGCCTGAAGATTGGGAGAGGAAAGAGGCTAGGACTGTGGAACGGCTCAATGGCGGAGCTGGTAAGGATAAAGTTGTTACTGCGACGAGTACAGTGAAAACTGAAGCTACGATTAAGGACAAAACTAGTGAGACGGTGACGGAAAGTACTGCTACTACGTCGACCACTTCTGCTACGCAAAAAACACCTGAGAAACACATTTCTTTCAGCACTGTTAACGAGGAGATTCCTAAAACACAAGCTTTCACCACTCGCGGGACTTCCCCATTAGATAAGAAACATATTCCGCACGGTGGCATTAGTCCCATTGCGGGAAAGAATAATCCCACTTTAGAATTAGTTATTGGACGCAAAGAGGTACACACGAAGGATACTACTGCAACTGCCGAGAGCCGACTGACTCTGTACAGTACAAAGGACGTGGAGATTTCCATACACTCCAAATCGCATATTTCTGTCACAACTACCCGCAAAGACATGAGCGGCACGGAGACTTCCCAGCGGGTAGATGTTGGCATGACGACCACTGCCGAAACAAGTGATTCTAGATCTTCCGAGGAAGGAATCATCAAGAAAGAAGCTTATATTATTCAACCAGTAAGTGTCTCTGATACTACTATAACTACTGAGACGACGCAAAGAAAACGTGATGAAACTGTCAACTTTAGCGGAACCAAGAAAGTGTACAGGTACGATTCGGAAATGACAGATACCCAGTTGGAGTCGCCTGTAACTGATGGAAGTGGTTCGCATCACATTACTGATACTGGTATTTCTATTACAAGAGGATTAACTGATACTATGACTAGTTTTGTGCAACAACCTTCTGGGTTTGTGCCTGGAATGCAGACTACTGGTTTCGTATCTGATAACGCGGATGGACAGGAAGAACATGAATTGACTGATGCGGGTCTGAGTCCTATTCAGCCCGATGATTTTGCCCCACTTTCGACTTTCAATGAGGAGGAATCTCCCCAATTTACCGATACTGGCACTAGCCCGATTGACTTCCCAGAAAGTTCTTCAGTGGGTATATCTCACATTGATACTTCTGAAGCAGCTACTTCTACAGACATGGTGGATACAAAGGATGCTTCCATTAGTCCGATAAAACCGGAAGATGTTGAAATTTTACGTGCTGAACAAATAATTCTCATCAGACGAGGGTCTTCTGACGTAAAATCTAAAATTCGATCTTTTGAAGAGCATGCGTTCAAGTCTAGCCAAGCTGGACATATTGAAGCATTGCGTAAAATACAACGAGAATATGTGGATTCGGAAGATGAGTTGTCTAGTATGAAGGAGGAGGAAGGAGTTTTGAAGGGTTCGACTGAAACTTTGGCTCAAATAGATGATGATAATTACGAAAAGATAGAGAGTATTTCTGATAGGTTCTCCGCAAGGGAAACTGATTTTGAAATGGATGAATCGACTCTGTCGGAGAGTAAAAAGGATATCCGGTTTTCAACTCCTACTCATAGGGTTGGACCAAAAATAGCTGAATTACAGAAAGTTTTCTCTAGATCTTCCGAGGACGTTAGTGAGATTAGCGAAAAAGCAAAACGAAAGACTATACTTAATGGTTCTGCGAAAGTGGAACAAGAATTAAAGGAGGAACATCGAAAATTGTCTGATGCAGTCGAGGAGGAAGGTATTAGAAGTGTCAAGGAAACAAAGATTATGTTTGAGGAGTTGATATCCAAGTCATCTGAGAGTACTCCGGTTAAGAAGGTGAAAGTAAATGGAGATCAAGCGATACCTGATAGAGAACATCATAAATGCGTTAAGCGAGAGGAGCTGTCAGACGAACAACTTTCGGAGAGAATGTTGGAATTAGAAAAACAAATATTGCATGGTGATTTAGATGATATAGTGGTGGACATTAAAGGTACCAAAGAGCCGGAACCTGAACCTAGTCCAGTACCAACGCGTTCTAAACGCCATGCTCCAGAGTTACATTCCCCCGTGCGATCAGAACTAGGTTCTCCTGATGAATGTGTAGAACCACTTTGTATTAAAAAGCAGGTTCCGTGTGTAGCAGATGAAGAAATGGAGATTGAGGAATGTCAATTGACTGAAACCACTGTTGCAGATAGTGAAAAACTTCCCATGGTACATAAAGAGTTAACTGTATTAGAAAAAACTGACAGTTTCTTGCATTCAGAACGAAAATCTGAAACTTACGAAAGTACAATTGTTAAAGAGATTACATCCACAAGTGAAGAAACTCATTTTGCTACACAATCAAATGGATGGTCAAAGGAACATGTTGCTGAAAAAACTTATATTAGTGCCGTTGACACTGACAGCATGAAACCAGATGAGGAACAAGATGATACTTTCTCTAGTAGCGAGGTTCAGATGACAAAACCTACTACTTTAGATTTGAATTTAAGCGAAACCATTCTCAGAACTGTATCTGATGCTTTAAGCCAGAGTACCACATTGCTTTCGGCTATTGTTTTACAAGACGAGCTTCCTATTGCTATTTCACAAATTGAAAGTGATGATGATATTATTGATGTTGACCGTGTAATGAGCGAAGTTTTGGAAGCATCTAAAATGATTCGCGCCGATGTAAAAGAATTGAAACCCGATCTAACACCAACGCCAGAAGGACAAGCATATACCATCATGCCATCATCAACAATCGATCAATTGAAATCTATTATTGAAAGACAGGAGGAAATAATTAATAATCAGGAAATGGCGGAACTTGATATTAAATCAACCATTAGCACTACTGCCGTAGTTGAGCAAGATGATGAAAAAGTTTCTAAAACGGAGACTATTGTTAGAGAAATGATAAGTGATGATTCAGATGTATTATTGAATTCTGGCGATGAGATGGAAACAAGTGGTACAGTTATCAAAGAGTTAGCAAGAGATAAGAAGGAAAAATTAATAAGGTTAACTTCTAAAAAAGAGCAAACGGATTCTATTCAGACAAGTGATGCTAAATCTCTGGTACATACCACAGTAACAGATATCAAACAGAAATTTATCATTGATGCAAAATCATCAATTACTACTTCACAAAGGGAAGGGCATAAAACAAAAGTTTCCGAGGCTGTTAAGTCATCAGAAGTAATCAAAATCGATACGACTGTTAAAGACAAACTGAAACCGGCATCAATTGACAAAACAAAATTGGTTAAAACTACTCCTGAAAAGGAAGAACACGAACAGACAGTTGCCGAGGAAGCTAAGTCACCAGCAATGGAGAAAATCACCACTCCTGAAAAGGAAGAACCTGAACCGACAGTTGCCGAGGCAGTTAAGTCACCAGCAGTGGAGAAAATTACTACTCCAGTTACCGAAGAACTGAAACCGGCCTCTGCTGATGAAGCAAAATCTGCTATCACCACTCCT
>JARJDS010010019.1:0-15874 GCA_030264155.1 Atheta pasadenae | reverse complement strand
TTCATTTTAACATTTTCCGAATAGATAACTCAATAATTATAATGAAAAAACCATAAAAATAACTATAATTGTTTAAGCACGTACGAGTTAACACGTGGCATTTATAAATACAAAAAAAAAAAATGAAATCACTTGCCATCTTTATGTTATTCGACAAAATAGTTTACTTATTTTTATCGATTATTTGGTAAACATTAATATTTGTATTAGTATAAGTGTTGAAGTGTTATGTATGTAAGGTACAAAAAAAACATACCACGTTTTACTTATTTACCGCAGTAAAAGTTTGTTTACACATTTTTATAATCGTTATCTGTCAATCTTTATTTAATTTATTACAGTTTCTTGCGGCTTAATATTTTTTTTAATGCATTCATTTATTGTTTTATGTAATTTGTAGGTTATAAATTTCAAGGTTAAGTTCACGGGTAAATAATGCATTTGTTTTATTTTCAATTAATCAAAAACACAAGAAAAACAACTGAAATCTTGAGATGTAAAGAGAAAAAAAAATGTTTTGTGAGAACAAACAAATGAAAATAAAATAAACAAAAAATAAAATAAAACAAAAACAAATGAAATATTAGGTNTTAAATTTTTATTTTGTTTTATAGAAAAATAAACAAAACATAAAATTAAAAGAACAAATGAAAACATTATTTATATACAAGAAAACCTTTTAGAAAAATTTTGTTGCCGTGTTTTTAATATTCAATTGTTTCTTTGTTAAATTTTATTTTGCTTAGATATTGGTTTGTTTTGACAAAACAAATGAAAATAAAATAAACAAAAAGTAAAACAAAAGAAAAACAAAAGAATTATGGAGTTTATGTAAATAAACACTCATAAGAATAAAAGAAAATTAAATGTTTGCATGTTGATTATTGTCAATTCTTTATATTTTTATATTTCTAAAACAATTGACAATTTTAAATAAATAAGAATAATATAAATAAAAAATAAAACAAATACAACAAATGAACCAAGAAAACCTTATTTTTTTTACTTATATTTGAATTTTTTTTTTCTTTTGTTTGTTGAGTTTAAAAATCAAATAAAATTATTAAAATTATGTATAATTGACAACCAATTAGATAAACAAACAATTAATTGAATGTCAATGTATGTAAGCCTATAAGTTATAATTTATTACAATTTAATACAACAAATGTAATTATAATTAAATTTATTAATCAGCGTTTACTTGAAATCATTCAAGCTTATAAATATCGTCAATTGTGCACAATTATACATAAACTGCGGACACATCAAAAATAATTACATTTATTAAACAATTGTTCATCAGATTAAATTTTAAAAAATTATATTTTACAAAACTCAATGATATAAGTAAACAATTAAATAAAATATAATATTTTTATTATTTTATTATTTTTTGTTGATATCACATTGATTCAGTTGTTCATTTGTATGTTTTGTTGATTTTCAGTTGTTTTCTATCTTTGCTATTTATTAAAATCAACAAAATTGTTTGCAACTGTTAGGCATTTGTTTTATTTTCTTTCACACAGGATTGTTTGCGTTTGTTTAGCATTTGTTTTTTTTTTGGCCAACGGTCTGCTTGTATTAGTTAGTGTTTTGTTTTATTTTTGCATATATTGCTTATCATTTGTTTTACCATACATATGTTGCGTTTATTTTTTAGTTTTGTTGATTTTCAATTGTTTTCTATCTTCGCATTTTACTAAAATCAACAAAATTGTTTACAGCCGTTAGGCATTTGTTTTTTTTTTCTTTCGCAGTGCACAATTATACATAAAATACGGACACATCAAAAATAATTATATTTATTTTATAATTCATTTTATATATCAGAATAAATTAAAAAATTTATATTATATAAACATGAATGATATAAGTAAACAATTAAATAAAATACAATATTTTTATTATTTTATTATTTTTTATTGTTCTAATAAGATTGATATCACATCGATTCAGTTGATATAGACGAATAATAATTACTTAGTACACGCATAGACATCAATTAACATATAGTAGATTTAATAGTGTGGATTTTTGCCCAAGTCATGATTTAGGTTAAGTCAAGCCTTCTAGTTGCATGCGTCATGCCTCAACAATAACTTATTGCTTATTACACATTTTTATCAAAGACAATAATGTACTTTATGCGAACACATGAGTAGTCTATCAAGTTTAATCAAGTTTATAGTAAAAATCTACCAATGCATTTCTGGATGACATTGACTCATATTTGCCGTTGTAATTAGTTCATTAAAGCAGAAGCAGACAAGACATATAGTACGCATATCAAGTGTGTGGTATATTAATTACTTTTGACTTAAGTTATTTTCTGTTATATCAATTTACTATAACAACAAAGATAAATACAAACACAAAAAACAAAAAAACCAAAAAAATTTAATTTTGTTGTGTTAAGGGGGCCACTCTAATGACTAAAATATTATTTAAAATTATGTTTTTCTTATAAATCTATTTATATAACTTTAAAGTATTGTTTAAACAATTTTTTTTATTTTAATTTTATAAAAGTTTTAGAGTGGTCCGACCCCTTAAGTTATTTTCTGTTATATTAATTTACTAACATAGCAAACACAAAATAAACAAAAAAAAAACAAATATTGTTTTCTTGCTTTTAAAATTTTGTTTTATTTTGTTTTGTTTTGTTTTGTTTAGATTTAAAAGTAAAACAATTGATTGAAAATATTTTGAAACAAATGATAATCAAACAATGAAGTAAACAACAATGATAAAAACAAATGAACACGTCTCCATACACGTTTATAAAATTTTATGTGTTTACTACCTTCAATTGTTTTACATACTATATCATTTGCTATTCATTGTTTTATTTTTTGTTTTGGATTTGTTTTATGACAAAACTAATTGCAATTATTAACGAAATTTGAAATATTTACGTCAAATCTATTTATGGTATTAAATTTAAAGTTTGCGTCAATTTAATTCGCTAAAGTAAATGGTTTGCACTAAATTTATTTAATTATAGACACGAATTAGAATTGAATGTTGCATAAAATTAGGAAACAAAAGTTACAACATTTTATCATTGACTCATGTAGTATTTGTACAAAATGTAACAATTATATATTTCGATGTGATCTAAATTTTATTTACTGCTACATCTAATTTATTTCTAATAATAATAATAATAAAGTAATAATAAAATTTTGATGTTGAAAACATTTGTGAGTTTTGAAAGTTCACTCAGTCAAGTTTTCATCATCAACATCACCTTCTCATCGTCATCATCAACAGCTTATTTGATTTAATTTAATTCACTCACGCATATGTTGCATTTGTTTCTTGTTGTATTGACTATCAGTTGTTTTTCTGTTTTGCTGTTCTACTCAAACTTATTTACAATTGTTTGGCATTTGTTTCACGTTTACTGCGGTTTGTTTGAATTTGTTACGTTGCGATTTACTAAAATCAACAAGTTAGGCATTTGTTTTATTTTTTACTTCGGTTCTTTGCATTTGTTTAGCATTTGTTTTATTTTCTCTACTACGGTTGCTTGTATTAGTTAGTGTTTTGTTTTATGTCTGTGTATCCTGATATTATAACTTAACGTTTATCATTTGATTTTCAATACATGCGTTGCGTTTGTTTTTTAGTTTTGTTGATTTTCAATTGTTTTCTACCTTTTGCAACTTACTAAAATCAACCAAATTGTTTACATTCGTTATGCATTCGTTTTTTTTTCTTTCACAGTGAGTTGATTGCATTTGTTTGGCATTTGTTTTTTTTGTAACTAAGTTTTTGTTTATTTCCGAAGAGTTAGTGTTTTGTTTTATTTTTTGTTTCGTTATGTATCAAGTGAATATAATTCGTTTTTCTTTTAAACTGTGTGTGTTAGTGTGTATTTTATTATTATTAAACATCAATAGGTGAATGAACTTCCAATTTTCATACGAAAAAATGTACAAATTGTTAACATTTGTTACTCAAATTATCAAAAACGAAATATGACGCCATTATTTAAATACCCACACATAATTTTGTGAATTTTTGTTTATATCTTTTTTCATTTAATTGTAATTAATTCTGACTACTGTTATTCTATGTCTCAATACTTAGTTAATTTTGTGTGTAATTCACACATTGCCGATTAACACATTATGCCATACTTATGAAAAGGAAATGAAAATCATGCACTATAACTAAAATAGTAAAATCCGAATGAAGTCTATCCAAACAAAGATAGAAATATGTAGTTGGTTAGTTATTACTCAAAATGTTGCAACGCAGTGAACGCAAAACATAACAAAAACGCAATCGATGTTGTGAACGAATAGTGCTGTTGTGTTCATAGCAATCAGGTGTAAAATATGGCAATATGGCACTAACCTGTGTTTGTAAGTATTTGGTCTTTTAACTTTTAAAAGACAAGAAATAGAAGGCTGTAATGCGTTGCAGCAAGACACCGAACACAAATTATTTATAAGTCACAAGACTTAAGTTGCAATCGCAACGCAACGCTTTCTAAATCTAAATAACATTTAATTTGAAAACAAAAAAAAACATAAACAAAACACAAACAGTAAAGCCAAATGTGGACATTTTCTATGCATGAATAAATACACAATTAATTTATATGTATTATTTTTATTACTTTGTTAATTATATTTAGGAAATTTCATTTATTTCTAAACAAAGTAACCAAACAAATGCAACCTAATATTTGTAACACTTAATATTTTTAAGAAACAAAAGAAAACAAGGGCAAAACATCAAGAAAAATGACGAACATTGAAAAAACAAAAGCCAAACAAACAAGTTTGTTTTTTTAAGAAACAAAAGATAAGACGATCAAATAAACAAGTGCTGAATTGTAAGAAGAAAACAAATGACTATGTCAGAGTGAAAAAAAAATTAAGGAAAAAACAAAACCAATAAACTAATTTTTTTTTAACAAAAATATTAAAATAACTAAACAAATGCCACCAAACATTAGTAACGCATAATATTTTTGAAAAACAAAAGAAAACAAGTGCGAAACATCAACAAAAATGACGAACATTGAAAAAACAAAGTTTGTTTTTTTAAGAAACAAAAGATAAGACGATCAAATAAACAAGTGCTGAATTGTAAGAATAAAACAAATGACTTCCAGAAAATACTAATAAACTTAAAGGAAAAACAAGAATAATTTTTGTTTGTTTTTAAAAATTAATAAAAAGTAAACTTTACTTTACTTAAAATGTCTATTAGATAATCTTATAGGAAAAGGAAATTTAATTTAAAAGTATAAAGTAAATATATAGTTGACTTAAGTTAAAGATAAGTAGTGAAAGTAAATTTATTTATCAATACTGAGTTACTTTTAAGTTGGTTCAGTGTTTGTTTTGTGTTTGTTAGTTAGTTAAAGCAAATAAAATACAAAGTACAGATGTAATGTAAAATTACGCGTAAATTGGAACGCAATTGAATCAAATGAAACACAAAACGCAATAAAATGTAACAAACCAATGCAATTCGATTCCACTTTCGATTCCACTCATTAACATTAGATAATTGAGGAAGAGCACGTGCATCAATAGTTTACAAAATGATTCATGCATTTCTAATGAGATACATTTAGTTATTCAATGTTTTGTGAACACAAAACAAAACATATCAACGTTTTAAAAATAACTTAAGTCATATTTTTGTTAGGTTAGGTCATTTTTTTAGGACTTAAGTCACATGACTTAAATCGGTAAATATTGTAGGGATGGTAAAAATTTTTTTAAAATAATAATTTTATAGTTTAAGTAACTTTAACAGTCTTAAGTCACATTTTTGTTTAATTTTTGCAAAAAAAAATAAAAACGAAGCTTTTTTACTTAAGTCACTTTGACATAAATTGCAAAATAATGAAGTCTTCAATGAAATAATTAAAAAAGTTAATAATTTTATACTTTAAGTATCTTTAACTGACTTAAGTCACATTTTTGTTTAATTTTTGTAAAAAAAATTATAAATTAAGATTTTTTAGGTTAGGTCATTTTTTGATGACTTAAGTCACATGACTTAAATCGGTAAATATAGTAGAGTAGGTAAAAATATTTATAAATTAATAATTTTATAGTTTAAGTAACTTTAACAGACTTAAGTCACATTTTTGTTTAATTTTTGCAAAAAAAATAAAAACGAAGCCTTTTTTACTTAAGTCACTTTGACATAAGTTGCAAAATATTGAAATCTTCAATGAAATAATTAACAAAGTTAATAATTTTATACTTTAAGTATCTTTAACTGACTTAAGTCACATTTTTGTTTAATTTTTGTAAAAAAAATATAAATTAAGATTTTTTTAGGTTAGGTCATTTTTTGAGGACTTAAGTCCCATCTCTTAAATTGGTAAATATTGTAGGGATGGTAAAAATATTTATAAATTAATAATTTTATAGTTTAAGTAACTTTAACTGACTTAAGTCACATTTTTGTTTAATTTTTGCATAAAAAAATAAAAACAAAGCCGTTTTTACTTAAGTCACTTTGACATAAGTTGCAAAATATTGAAGTCTTCAATGAAATAATTAAAAAAGTTAATAATTTTATACTTTAAGTAACTTTAACTGACTTAAGTGACATAAATCAATGTGACTTAAATTATAAACTTTAAAATTTTTAATAAAATGAACAAAAATGTTAATTTTTGACAACTTAAGTCTCGACTTAAGTCAAGACTATGTGACTTAAGTACAATCTATGAAAAATAACACAAAATTAATGAAAAAATTATTTATTATCAATTTTCTAGGTTAAGTATGGTAAATTTATAAAAATTTGATAACAAAATGATTTAAGTCATGTGACTTAACATCGAAAAAATGTTTAATTATTTGCTTTATCATTTTCTTAATTAACACATAGTAAAGTTAGGTATTATAAAGTATAAATTATATTGCACTAAGTCAACTTAATCTTATAAGTCATAATGATTGTGATTATCCACTATATGACATTGTAAATCATGCTACTTTTTATTTGATTTAACTTTATAAAATCTTTATAAAAGCATATCAATTAAAAACGCATTAGCAAAACGTGGTTAGTTTTACTACACTTTATACACTTAGTTTACTTACTTAGTTTAAGTCAATTGAACACGATTTAATGGAGTAATCATTCAAAAAGTCAAGAATATTATTTACTACATACTAGTGAAAAAATACTCCACACGGTTAATATAATCATGATTGTCATGGTAAGTATGAAATTTCAATACGTACTTAAGTCACTTGAGTGTTTAAGAACAATCATAAACGCATTTACTAAATAGATTTACTAGACAAGTACAGAAGTCTTAGTCTTAGATTGTTTGTAGAAAATAACATTTTAAATTTTTGTTCAGAGAGAGACTTAAGTTACTTTGTTTTTAGTTAAGTCACATGACTTAAACTATAAAAATAATATTTTTTTATTTATTTTTATTTTTTTGTTAATAAAAACTAAATTTTTTAAGTAATTTTTAGTACTTAAGTCATATTGTCATGACTTAAGTCATGTTACTTAAATATCAAAATTTAAAAAAAAAAAAATTTTTTTAACTTAAGTCAACTTTTCCACCAATAATAAAAATTGTTTAATGTTTATTTTGAATGTTAATAATTCCAAGATTTCATTGAACTCTGATGTGTCTCAATTAGTCAATTTCGTTTTCAATGCCAATTCCGATTCCGGATGAAAGCGAAATGAATTCGCATGAATGCGAATGAATTAATGCTAATCGCGGTTTTATTGTGTCTCCAAGATTACACGCTTAAAAATTAATAAACATTAAATTGTTTAAACGTCGTGTGTACTCGGAAACTCATTAGCAATGCGAAAAGTTGGCGAACTAAGTGTCGACATGACATTGAAATCTGCGCTACTCGCGTTGGCACACAAATAAAAAATGTCTTACTAGTCTTAAGTTACTTAAGTGTGTAATACTGTAATATATTGTTGACTGATGTTAAGCATTTGTTCTTGACATTCATTCCATATTCGCATAACATTTCGTAATTGTCGGTAAATACGTTCAAAATGATGATTTTCGTGCTTAAGTTACTTTATAATGACTTAAGTCACATCACTTAAACCACAACTTAAACTTAACTTAAACTTAAATAAAAACTGTCATTGTCTTTTTTTTTAAATAATGGCAAGAAATAGAAATAACAGAAGGAATTATTTTGTTTTTATACTTAAGTCACATTACTTAAATTATAAATTATTGTTTTTTTTATTGTTTTTACCAGAAATTAGTGGTGAATAGTAAATATAAAACAAATTATTGTTTTTGTACTTAAGTCACATGACTTAACCCTCCTCAAAACATTGCTTTTTTATTGTTTTGGCTAAAAACTACGAAAAAATTAAAGAAATGTTTTCTTTTTATACTTAAGTCACTTTGACATGACTTAAGTCACATGACTTAACCCAAACATTCTTGTTTTATTTTATTGTTTTGGCTATAAATTACTACAAAAATTAAAGAAATGTTTTGTTTTTGTACTTAAGTCACATTACTTAAATTATAAATTAGATTGTTTTTGTACTTAAGTCACTTACAAATGACTTAAGTCACATGACTTAACCCCACAAAAACATTGCTTTTTTATTGTTTTGGCTAAAAACGACGAAAAAATTAAAGAAATGTTTTGTTTTTGTACTTAAGTCACTTTGACATGACTTAAGTCACATGACTTAACCCAAACGTTATTGTTTTATTTTATTGTTTTGGCTATAAATTACTAAAAAAATTAAAGAAATGATTTGTTCTTGTACTTAAGTCACATTACTTAAATTATAAATTAGATTGTTTTTGTACTTAAGTCACTTAGAAATGACTTAAGTCACAGGACTTAACCCCACAAAAACATTACTTTTTTATTGTTTTGGCTAAAAATTACTACAAAATTAAAAAAATGATTTGTTTTTGTACTTAAGTCACTTTGACATGACTTAAGTCACATGACTTAACCACAAAAAATGTTCCAAAATACACAAAATCACAAAATATTTAAAAAAAAACTTTACTTCAATATTCCTATAGTATTGAATAATTAATTCAACTTTGTGTAGTTAAGTTAGTGGTTAATTATTAATTTGATAACAGCATAATTCATAATTCACACCAATTCATTCAAGTCGCAACGTTCAAAGTTATTTACTGGTTAGAGGTCAATAAAAGTCATTGTGCCGGCGTATTACAGCGATAACTCCCTAGAAACGGTCAAAAATTGTTGATAAATTATTATTAATATTAATAACATTAAACTTTGTTATATGTTTTGTTAGTTTTTCAATTAAACGCAACATACGTCAATAGATCAAATTTGATGGTTTTATTTTGTCAATCAATTAAACTTTAATGCTTTTCTGGTTTGCATCAATTGATGACTGATAAGTCAATATGGCGGAATGTGACATGTTTATGTGACATTGGTTAAGCGTAACATAACCCAAGTTCAAGTTTTGCAATTAAGTTTTATATTGACCTACTCTCTTATCAAGAAACAGTTACAGTTGTATTTGATTACATTTCTATTTATTACTTAAGTTGTGAGGAAAGTGACTTAGTATTTTTTAAATTTTTTTTTGCCTAAGTCATGTGACTTAAGTCAATTCTTGAAATGACTTAACTATAAAAAATTACTTTTTACTCAAATATTACCTTTGAGATTTAAGTGTAAGTTATTTATTATCTTGACATTAATGACACAAACTTTATCCTCGCATTTTGCGTCTGCGACTGCGCAATCAGTGTTGATGTTTTGAGGTTTTGTTGTACTTGGAAGTGATTATAAATTAAAGCGCTTTAAAAACAAATTAAGTGAGTGAATAATTTTTATTGCACTTTATTATGTACTTGATGCTATATGTTTTTGTTTATAAATAATTTGTTTAAAGAATTTTAGTTAATGTTAAGTTTAATGACTAAATTGATTTAAAATTTGTAGTGGACATTTTTATTATTTAAAACAGTGGGTTATTTTACTTAAGTCATTATAACAAAGTGACTTAAGTGCAGAATCCACGCAGAAACTCTAATTTTTAATAATTTTCGAAAATTAAAAAAAAACAATATTTGTTTTGACTTAAGTAATGTGATTTAAATATTTATAGAGTGGTTTATTTGGAAAAATTCAAAAAAAAATTATGACTTAAATGTAACGACATTGAATATTTATTACTCACTCTTTACTTAACTTAAGCATGTACAAGGGTAAACAATACTGAACTTGTAAATTAATGTGTGTGTACAGAGCAACCGCTAATTATAAAGAAATTAATGAATTTTGCGGACTTTGCTGTCGGTCTGCGAAAGTGAAGATCAAAGTTGTCGATGTCGACGCATATCGGATATATTCTACGTCTGCGGTCGGTTGAAAAATTAGAGTCAAGGATGTTGTAATCGTAAATTGTGAATTGTAAACATTCGCACATCAATAAACCACACAAACAGATAAACAAAATATCGTAATGCGGACGCGTTTTAGTCGTTTAACCGTTTTTTTTTTGTTTTTAATTTTGTTTTGCAATTAATGCAATTGACTTTGGATAATAATTACTTAAATTACCATCATTGAACTATAATGTGCGATAAAACGCTTCAAGTGAACGAAATCAATCAACTTTGTAGTTATGAGTTATGATTAATGATGTATTATAGCGTTGACTAAAGATCTATAGAGTTTTGAAGATTATATAGTTAGAGAGGTTTGCGCAGGATAACTATTACAAATTAAATTCAATGTATTATTATGTTTACAAATATTAATGATAAATTAATGGTTAATGTTATAAATACGAACAACCGGAAGAAATAATTATTTATTACAATAAAATCGGAAGTGTAGTTTTAACAAAAGCAAATCGAAATCGAAACAAATCACCAAACAAACAAAATCAAACATTAAAAATAACAAACAAATATTTACATGTAGTTATGTACTTCATTTGTTTTTTATTGTGTTTTTGTGTGTTTGTATCTATACACTGTTTGATTTTGTTTTGTTTTGTTATTTCCGTTTTATAATTCGATTCGATTTTGTTTGTGATTCATAGCGCATCGTAACACTCGTAACACTTGTTTTATTATGTTTTTTGACATTGATATTGCGAACGTTATTTGTTTATTAAATTAACATCAAATAATAAAAATTGTCTACTGGGAATAACAATAAAAAATAAAACACAGACATAATTTTTTTGTTGGTTTATAATTAAATTATTTTTTATGCGTAAATAATCGTAATTATTCTGCGTATTACTTAATTACGTTTAATCGGATTAATTAAATAATTATTTTAGTTAATTGTTTTTTTTTAAATATATTTCATTCAATGACTTAAATTTTGACTATTAAAATACCATTTTTATTTAATTTATATTTATTATAAAAAAAATTTAATATTTTTATTATTTATTGTTTCAGAATTATTGTTTGAAAAATGATAATCTCACAAGCAATCGGTGATTATGGACGGTGGCAGTTTGTCCTAACCTTAATGTTGGCTTTCTGCAATCTTCCATCGACGTTTCACATCTTCGTACCGACCTTTCATGCACGTGCCTTGGACACGTGGTGCGCAAGACCAGCTAACTTTACTGAAGTGGATCCATTGCAATGGCGACAAAAAACACAAAAACCTGATGATTATTGTAAGATTATACGTGAACAAGATCTCAAATTAATGGACGGCGAGTTGCACGTGGCAGCTGATGCTAAGTACGTTGATTGTACCACGTGGGAATTTGATGGAGAAGGTAAATATTAAAATTTCCAATTTTTTTTTATTAGTAAACACGGAAATTAAAAAATAAAAAAGTACTAAGTCATATTACTTAAGTCGTAACAAAGTGACTTAAATACAAATACAAATATTTAATAATTTTTAAAGAAAAATGGTTCTTGTATTGATATTTTTGTGTCGTTTGACACGTGTTGAACCAAACAATATTGATCTAGTCCGCATGTAAAAAAATGTAAATATCCGTTCAGCGTGCACAAATTAAAAGCGATGTAAAGTGCTATAAAGTGCCGACCGAATTTACGAGCGCCATTTATCATCAATCATCGTGGCCACTGAACGAATGGAGGAGAGCATTTATCAATTCGGGCAGTAACTTTGGCATGGCGGGTCTTTCGCGAAGCGCTCATCACGTCGTCATCGAGACAATGATCGCGTCTACGTGCCATGATTGAAACAATTAACTTCCGGTGTGCGTCGTGGTCACATATTCCTCTCCAGCTGCGTTCCAGCACATCCAACTTTTATACACTGAGAGTCAAAAGAACAAAAAAGAACTAACAAAACGATCGGAATCCAGATATAGGTTAAATCACTTAAGTCAAAATAGACTTAACTATAAAATTTTATGATTTTTATGATAAACAACAAAATGTAAATAGGTTTAAGTAGATTTTAAGCTTTAAGTCATGTAACTTAAGTCATGACAAAGTGACTTAAGAGACTTACAAATACAAAATGAATCTAATTTTTTTTAATAATTTTTTTACAGGAAGTACATTAATAACAGAATATGGCTTATTATGCTCTAAAGCAAGCTTAATAAGCATAGCCGAAATGGTGTTCTTAGGGGGCGTGGCCATGGGTGGTTTAGTAAGTGGCGTCATCTCTGATCGCTACGGAAGAAAGAAAACCCTCATAGGATCAGTGTTTATTCAAACTATTTTGGGAATACTCATCGCATTCAATCCTTGGTTCTTAATGTACTTAGTACTCCGCGCCATCTTGGGTTTTGTCTCCGTGTCAGTGGTCTTTAGTGGGTTTGTCTTAAGCATTGAATTGGTCGGTGGAATATGGCGGACTGTAGCTGGAATTTCATATTTGTTCCCAACATCAATCAGTTTTGGTATCATATCCGCCATTGCGTACTTTATTCGTGATTGGAGGACTCTGCAATTGGTTATTTCACTTCCGGGAGCTTTGATTTTAAGTTATTGGTAAGTCAACACTACTTAAGTACAAAATAACTACACAATTTAAGGTTAGAGGGACTTAACATTCAAAACCTACACTAACATAACCTAACATCTCGTATTTGAGGTTAAAACCTCAAAATACGCAGTAATAACCTAAAAATATTAGTTTTGGGTTGTTAGTTGACTATTTCAACGTAACATAACCTAAATTCTTAAAAACTTAACCTAACTTAACCAAGCATTAACAAAAACATGTTCTAACCTTAAAATTGTCAAAAATAACCTAAAATGTTTGTGTTGTGTTTTAAGGTGGTTGGTACCTGAGTCCCCACGTTGGTTATTGGCCATGGGTCGTACAGCTGAAGTCCTTAAAATCTTAGAATCCGCCGCTAAATTCAACAATCGTCAATTGCCTGCTAACATCGATAAACAATTGTTGCCCACCTCAAATTCAATCAACAACGAAACAATGGGCGTTATGGATTTGTTCAAAACAGCAAAACTACGTAAAATCACACTATGTTTGTTCGTAATCTGGTTTTCGGTTTATTTCATTTATTATGGCATAACCTTAAATCTTGGCAACATCGGTGGCGACCTCTACCTAGCATCAGCGCTCAGCGGTTTAGTGGAAGTGCCAGCTTTAGCCATCAGTATTGCTATTTTATTAAAAATGGGAAGAAGATGGCCGCTAGCAATTACAGTCTTCTTCTCTGGTTGCTTCTGTTTAGCAATTATCCCAGTGCCGTATGTGTTAAACAACTCGCAATGGTTGATCACCAGTTTTGCGATGATTGGGAAATTCCTAATCGCAGCATCCAACTCGATTATGCCCGTTTTTACTGCGGAATTATACCCGACTAAGATTAGAAATATTGGAGTGGGGGCAAATAATGTTCCGGCAGGTGTCGCTTTAATGCTGGTTCCATATTTATGGGATATGGTAATTATTTTGTGTTTTCTTAAGCAAAGTGACTTAAGTATTAAATTTTGTTTATTTGTTTATTCCTAGGCAATGTTTCATGATTGTGTCCCAATGACAATCCTGGGCGTTTCCGGTTTAATTGGAGGATCAATGGTTTTACTCCTACCCGAAACCGGAAACTCTCAACTGCAAGAAAGTATAGACATCTCGTCAGACGAAGAATTGTTTAAGAAAACAAACAAAATCCTAGTGGAATCACGACATCCCAATGACAATACCAATGGTCATGTTAACGTAAATGTCAACACTAATAATGGCTCAGCGATATCTAAATAATAATTATTAACAATTAATAACACAACCTAGAATAAACTTTGATTATTAACACAAACAATATATGAAAACAAAATACTAATTCGAATGTTACGCGTTACCATGGTTACCAAACAAGTGATACCTGAAACGTAAGAAACAAAATTTGTTTTTCTCGTGATATACGTTTACTCTTAATTCTTAACTTTTATTATTAAATATTAAATATTTATGATGTAATAATTTATTAGTGGGTTAGTTAGCAAGTTGATATTCATACAACTATAAATTTATTTAAACAATAATTTGATAGTTTATGTTAAATTTATATTTGTTTAAGTTTTTTTTTTTTGGAATTAACAAAAATTATTTTATTGTTGGTTCAATTTTTTTATTTAAAATTTTTTGTTTTGATTGGTTTAAAATATTTAAAACACTCTGTATATTTTTTAGTTTTAATGATTTATGGATAGTATAAGTTACCAATTGTAGCAGTATCAGTTAATTGATGCTTTTGTTTATGACGTAATTAGTTTGTTACCAAAAATTTAGGATATTTTGTAATAAATACATTTTTTTATACAAACACTTTGTATGTTGTTTTATTGTTTTTGGTTATGTAGCGCTGGGTAGAGTGGTTTATTCGTTACTTCTCTTTCAGTACTTGTTCAGACTTGTTCGGGCGGTCGACGGGTGAGTACGCAGGCGCAGCACGCCCAATCTGGTAGTGCGCATGCGTATGCCGTACGTATATAAACCGGCGCTGCACTGCTCACTCGTCATTTCTACCCAAGCTTTCGTACGGGTAACTCCGGTACGGGTACCGCTTCAAAAAATTACTTTGTTTATTTTTTTATATTTTTTTACATCATATAGCTTTATTATTTTTATATGTACATAGATATAATATTTGTTCTTAATAATATTTATAAATATTTAGATTTTGACCCATTTTTTGGATTTAGCTAACATTTATCATTTTTTTGGTTTTGTTTTCATTTGTGGTTAGGTTATTTTAGGTTTAGTTTTAAAATGTTAACATTGATGGTTAGGTTAACACCAATTCCAGGATACATCAATTCATTAGATGTTTATGGGGTTTCACAATTGATTGGATATTTTATTTTTATTTTATATACTATGCATTCTCTCATTTGGTTAGGAATGTTATAACCTTAAATTTGTTGACAGTTTACAGAAAATTAACAGTTGGAAACAAAAAATAACAAGCAATGAACATTTTGGAAATTTTTAAATACAAAAAAACATTAGTCAAAAGAGTTAAAGGAGCAATAAATAAGAAATGAAGAAAGCTGTCAATGTCAACCAAGACTATAACCTCAAAAATGTATTGACGTCATTTTAGATAAACCAGTAACGCCATCTGTTTATCAAATTGGGCAACAAATTTCAACTATTAAATTTAAAGACTTTCAACAAATTAATTCATAGTCCACGCTTTATCCTCCATGCTAACAATAATAGCTTGTTCGATCTTCATTTGTAAGAAAACTAAAGCTTCCTCATCACCTTCTATAACCAACTTCCCATCGTTATTAGCAGCCAAGTCATCATCTTTATGTCTATCACTCTGAAACATTTATATTGCGTTTAATCAAGTTAGGTTAGGTTAAGGTAAATAATACTAACCTCTTGTCGAATGTTAAAAACCAACTTAGCGTTGGTAACCT
>JARJDS010010008.1:0-15626 GCA_030264155.1 Atheta pasadenae | reverse complement strand
TCTTGTTTTAATATATAGTTATTGCATGACCCTGTAGACAAACTTTTATGAATGTTTGGTAAATCTCAAAACTTTCAACATCCAAAGCTCTTGAGGAATCGAGCATAACTCTATTCACGCGTGCAGATGTTGCACGTAGTTGTGCCATTGAATCGAAACGTTCAGCATAGAGTGGATGCGCCGGGCAATGCTACTATAACCCAAGAATAGAAAGCACCCCCAGGGATTTTTCAATTCTATCTGCCTTAGAAATAAAAAGGAACAAAATTCAAAAACTTTGTATTAAAGTTTAACAACAAAATTTAAAAGTTTTTTTGAAAAATTTAACCCGAGAATATGCATCACACTAAAAAATCAACTATCAAAAAGAAAACAAAAACGTTTTTGTGTGCTAAGACGATAACGTGTGGTGAAGAACCATCAAGAAAGAAAACAAATCACCGTGCATTAAATGCAGTGACTTGGCGTTATGGATGGAATTAAACTCGACTAGACAGTGACTAATTTATTTTATCGTTTATAATCAATAAATTATCATATTCTAAGAAAACCTTGTTAAATAACACACAAGTAAACTTGTAAATAATTGCAAACTTAACATATTTATTTAAATGTTAAAGCTTTCAAGATAAAATGCAAACAATGTAAAGTAATTTAAATTTTGTTGATAAAACTATTAAAAACTAAAGTAAGTAATTCGTTGACAATTAGTTAACGCCTCCGCAAACATAAAACGCGTCGTTTCGTTGCACTTTTGGCAGCGTTCTTCTCCGAGATAAAGTGTGACCTCGTAAACCAACGATTGCACGTCTTAACACCCAGCTTGTCGCACGATTTAACATTCTGCATTTTATATTCCGCATTAAGCTATCTTCAAACTATAAAAAACTTTAACAAACGTATAGTTTAGGTGATAAATTTTATTTTAGAGGGTGAACACTTTTATTTTGTTTATTTATTTCTATTTCTATAATTTAAATCTTTATAAACATGATTTTTTTTATTCTTTTAAAAATTTCTGCTTGAATATTTTATTTAAATAACGTTTTTACTTTGACACGTTGTATTGAAAAAACTAAATAAGATACAAATCTGCGGTTTTTACCATTGTATATAACGACTCTCTAGAACAAACCAAAAAAAAAAATGACAGCCATTTTATAAAATCATAATTTTTGCGAGTTAATTTTACTTTTAAAAATGTAAACAGAACTTTTTTTAAATTTAGGTAACGTTTATCTTTTAAATAATCTCAAATAAAACAACTTGTCACAAAGTGAAGCTCAATACGTCAAAGTTGATGTCCATTTAGTAATCTGTCGTTATTTATTCAGCGTCTCTCCATAAATTTGGTTTGATTTGCATATTTTGCATCGTCCACAAATTCAATTGACTTCAACGCTTTATTTTACTTTTAAAATAAAAAAATTATTAAGACAGTAAGTAACTATTGAACAAGTTGTTCAAGTTACAACCAAGTATTACTGTAATTGAGTATTGCGGTAATGTCATATCAAGCCTGCTCTAATCGTCAAACCATGAAACACGAACTCGTGGGAGTTTGCTAAGTCTTAGGACATTATGAGTTGTCCTGACTTTGAAATTCGATTACATGCCAACTCTACCAGCATCACATAGAGCAGCAGCTTTACAACTAATAACATTTCACTGTCAACTATTTGAAATATCCTAGACAATTTGATCGTTTTTTGTTATATAATAAAATCACATAAACAGTAACGCCATCTATTAGTTACGTAAAAAACTTTATAGTTAAGTTTATAATTAGGTCTTTGAAAGTGCAATTCTAAATTTAATTGCGCATATCACATGCTACCGATAGATATTTGTGATTGAAACTTTGAGTAAGTACAGTCTAACGAGTTTGACTATTGAGTCATTCTATTTGTTGACTATGTTTGCATTTAGATTTAAGCACGCAAACTCTCAAGAGTTTTAGACTCGCGCCGGATGGAAGCAATTTAACCAAATTGCACTTTAAACTGAACGCCGAATACACCCCGAACTCCTTCGGGTGCCGACAACTCCAAACACCAAACTGAGATTAAGGAACTTGCGATAATTTGCACCCGAAATAATCCAATAACAGGCGCTGATTGAAGTCAAGCTTTAACTATTAATACTCTATTAATGTGTACATAGCAAACAGAAACTTGTTGCCGCAGTGATTAATTTATTATTAATGTTGATATACTTGATTTTTGTTGAACAATTAAACTTTACGCATTCAACTACAATTTTCATTTTAACACCTGGTTGCGTCTAAACTAAATGTGATACAAACTTCTGGATTTTACCATTATAAAAAATGACTTATTAGAAATGTATATTATAAATTTTATAAAAATTTGTACGGTTAAAAAAAATTTACTTCAATATTAGCAAAACATATTTGTTGGAAAATAAAGATAAAAGTTAAACGTTGAATTGTGTTCAAATAAAATGATTTGACATTAAATGATTTATAACATTTTCAAAGCTTTAAGCTTACTTGAAGATTTAAAAACTCCTGTCATAAAATATCACATATTTTACTGAAACATCGAACTTTAATCTGAACTCATTTTGTGTGGATTTTGCGCGATTTGCAGCAATAAATTTGCGAGTTTGAAACTTTTTGTCGCTCGTATTAAAGTTTGTTAGTCTTCGTACGAAATAATAAATCATACGTTTATTAAATCTGTGATACATAACGCAACATGTTTAATTTTTTACCGAGAAAAATGTGTACAAACTTTAACCTCAAAATTTAGTTTTTTGTTTATAAGTTAAAAAACTAACGGTTTTAAATATTAATTTAAAAAAATTATAATTTGTACTAACTGAAACTATAAATTTTAAGTCACAATTAATAAGAAACCAAAAATAAACATAATATCAGTCTAGACTAACCTAAAATTTTTGTTGGAAAAGTTTTGTTTGCTAAACTAACACTAAAGTAAATATTTGTGCAGAAAACAAAAAAGTTAAAGGTGTATTCTTTGTCATTCTCATTGTGTAGTTTTAATTGAAATCGACGGTCACTTTGGGGCTTTTGTAACGTGTGCATAATTTAAGTTCAATGCATTTAAACTACTTCATTAGCTTCCTGACAGGCCATCCATTGAGACCAAGTCAAACTATTTTATTTGTGCATGTCTAGAACTAGTTTATAGTGTGTTCTTCTTTCTTAATTAAATTGTAAGAGATTTAAAACTTAAACATTAAATTTTTTGAGTTTTTTTATCTTAAAATTTAATTTGGATTTAAATTTATTTAAAAAAGCAATATTCAGGACAATTTAAGTACAAGTAGTTAAAAGATAATTTAATTATCTTTAAAACAAGATTAACAGCGTCGAATTCCGTTTATCAGTTCAACAGTTATCTCAATTTTAGTATTGAAAAACTCTAGTTATCATCGAAATAATATTCGAACATTTCAATTTTATTGCCGGAACGCTTATTGGTTGAAGTTGAGCGGCCATTATGGATTCTGACGAATTTTGTGATGTTGCTATGACGACGCAGCACAAAACAGTGATGGCCTCCGTATGCTGACCAATCCCAGCACACTAAGTGTGCAAGTGGGAGCAAGTGTTAATATTTTAGGTTTAGTGTATGTTGAGTTGCATATATTATCATCGAAAATTGAAAGTTTTAAAAGTTTTAAACTTTTGTACTCCGTAATTTAATTATTACTAAAACGTGTTTGTTAGAAATGCAATTAATTCTTGAGAGTAAAATCTGAAAACCATGTAAATCATGCACAACTGCGTGGCGCAGATAGGCGTAAAGTGGAAATCAGAATGTCCTGCGACCCAAAACTAGCAGGCCGCAAGACACAAGACACTGGTGCCTGGTCTTCAAACTGGAATAAGAGCAATGAAGAGATTAAAGCATGCCTTGTGTCAGACCTCAGTCACCTACGTACTAAGATTTAATTAAACCCTTATTACGGTTGCACGATTATCCGTCCGAATGGCCCCGCATGTTTCTTTGATAATTGTCCTTTAACCCCTCAAGGATACTGTATAACTTCAAGGAAATGTCTTAAATATAATTATTTTGATTATATTTTCTTTGTTACAGGTTTACCCAATGATAATTTAATTTTAAAGGTAAGTTTTAGTTAGTAGTTTAGTTAGAAAATGTACTTTATGTCTATTTTTTTCTACCTAAAGTTAAAATAGTAATTTTGATTAACTATCGATCATTGACGTCATGATTAATGACTTAATTCATTTCTAAGTTGATTTCATATCGTATACCGTGAATATCTATTGTATTCTTATGAATAGTACGAGGTAAGGCCGGATAGGGTTGGCACATAAATTTATTTTATGAAAATATTGCTTTGCAATCTCGAGGATGCGGTATAGCGCAGATGGCAAATCGTGGGAGTGTCCTGGATCGAGGCGCGTCGAAAGCATTTGAAGCCCTAACCATCAACGGCTTTTCCAATTAATTATATCCGTTATTGTCCGCAATAGCGTCGAGTTTGCTCGGGGTGGTTGTGGCGTAATGCGGCAAACGGTTTGCGAGCTTTCAAATTTCATACTTGAAGTGTACACAATGTAATTTTAGTTTTTACTCGTCTCACATTAGACAATAATTATTCATTTGCATATTCATCAAGAAACACGTATTATAACAACAAAGAAGTCAGTAACTTATTCAAAATTTAACAAAGGTAAATTTTATATTAATTTTTCAGGAAGTCATAAAACACAATGTATTTATTTTTTATTTTAACTGTTAAATAAAATAAAAATAAAAACTATTTTTATCAAAATTATTTTTTGGTTATTAATTTATTTAGAAACAAAGTTAAATTAAACGGTTAAAATACAATCAATTAAAAGAGAATTTTATTAGCTTTAAAACAAGACTAACCACAATAAAATAGGTGCATTGGTTCAAAAGTTATCTTAATTTTATTATTAAAAAACTAATGTTTGAATTTAAAAAAACTGCGAAACACTTCAATATTAGCGCAATTGGATTTATTGCAGCTTATTGGTTGAGGTGGGTCGACCGTCATGAATTCTGATGATTTTTATGAGGTTACTATGGCAACGCAGCACAAAAAAGTGATGGCCGCCGCATACTGACCAATCGTAGCACACTCAGTGCGAGCGAGTGGGAGCTGAGTGGGAGCATTTGTAATTTTCCTTTTAGTGTATATGGAGTTGCATACATTTGCATACAAAATTTAAAGTTTTAAAAATTTAAAAACAAAAAATGCTTAAAATATAAACTAAAAACCTACTATAATTAACTAAATTATCAAAAATTTGTTAAACCATTTTATCCAATAGAAAATTTGTGATAAATTTTTAACTTATTTTCTAACACAATTTAAAAAAATGTAGTAATACTTTTTTTAAATAAAACAAATTGGGATCAATTTAAATTCCTAGTATTTTATAAACGTAACGTGCTTGAATTGCATTGTACAACGGTAATAATTCCACGCGCGTAATTGTTCTCTATGGACATGCACCAACGCGTTCTTCTTCACTGAAATATCCGCAGAAATTTCTGCCACCTATTCCCTTTATTGGAAAACGCGCCAGAGCGTTTTGTGTGGAATACGAATTTTGAGTAGCTTCGTATGCTTTCTACAATTGGTAATAATTTTTAGTTTTCTAGCTGCGTATCTCATTCAAATTTACAAAAATTTCCCACATGTGAACCAATATCAAATATTAAAACTAAAAAAAATACTACATAAAATTCAGAATCATCCATCAATTCGAAACATTTTTAAGCTGAAAACTTATAAATTATTTAAATCGGTTTATAAGTAAATTAATTTTGAAGTCTAGTTAATGTCTGAAATCAATAAACTAAATTATTTAAATTATTTAAGTTAAGCATTTATATAATCTAAGTTTGAGTGTAATGTAAATGAATTCCGTGAGTGTGAACTAAGATGGAAATGAGGATGAATTGTTGAGAAGACTATGAGCAATGAACATGTTAAAATATTTAAATTCAAGACGCGCCAAGACGATGCTCACCGAGACCAAAAAATTTACATTTCTAGGCTGGGTTTACATTTTAATTCAAATAATTCATGTTTTTTTTTACTTTCACTTTTTGTCAATGAAAAATAATTGTAAGCAAACCATGAATTATTACAACTTTTAACCTTTGATTAAATACCCATTCTAGTTGTTTGAATTGATAAATCGTTTGTAAATCATGTTGCAGAAGAATTTAATTGGGGTTTTGTATGTTACGAAAAGTTTATTTGCTTTCAGTGAGTAAAATACAATTTTTTGTAACTTTTTTTGCGTGTGTTGTGACTTCAACGTTCAACAAATTTTTCTTTCATATGATTTTCATTTTTGTGGCTTTTCTGTGAGTTTTGTTTATTTATTTTTACGCAACTTTTCTCGGTTTTATCGCTTTTATTGCTTTCACAGCTCACGCAACCGCGCATCACGTAACGAGCCTGTTTTCCTCGACTTTTTCGCGTTGGGTTTGCTGAGTTTAACTTTTGCGATTATGGCTTTTATCTATTGATGTTTATTGGTGTTTATGAACGTATTCATGCTGGACAACCAACGAGAAGACAGGAGAAAAATATCAAATCTAGAAAGAAAAAATGTTAAAGTAAAAACTAAAAAACAAAAAATTGTTTTTTTTTATATTATTGTTGTTATTTCGCGAACTAGATTAAATAAAAATTTAAACTAAACATATTTTAAAAGATAAATAAATTATCTTTCGACTACATTCAAACATTTTTCTGTTAAATATTTTTATTATAATTAATTTTAAGGTTAAAGTTCAAACTTTTTTTCCGCATAATTATTGGTACAAAAACTTGAATTACTTAATTGTAAATATTATCTAAACCAAAAAAGATAAAAATATAATTTAAAAATATTCCGAAAGATAAATAAATTTTCTAAAATTTTTGTTTAAACAATGTTTTTCTTAAAATTCAATATCATATTAAATTTATGTGTTGAAGTTGAGGTTAAATTTTACACTAAAAAAAATTAACATTTTACTTAAATTTAGTTTTTAGTTTTTTATTTGTTTTGACAATAAAGACTCATCCACGTAAAAAAAAATTGAAATATAAACAAATGTATCCTTGGTGCATTCAGTAAATGCCGAGCATCAAAGCATAACTTGGTCGTTTGCTCCATCGCGTCGTTGCAAACCGTACATTCCGATTTCCGACTTTTTTGTTGGTCCTTGCTCTCTCTGTCATGACCAGCATTTGGATTTTTCGCTCCTGACTAACTCCGACCGCCAACAATGCGCTGGTCGGCGGCGGCGCGACGTCATCCAAAAGGATGTAGATTGTCACACGACGTGCCCATCAATATCGAGTTCAATATGTGAACGCAAATACCGCATTTTTATTCGATCATTTCTCTACAGAGTGTATGAACTTAAACAATTTAAGTTTTCTTTTCAAATTACTATGTAGGAAAATTAGAAAAGTAAATTTTCTTAGTAAATAAATTCATAATTTTGCAGGTTATGTAATTTATAACAAAGATTGAGTTAAAACTTAATATTTGCATAGAAAGTAAAAATATTAAATTCTACTTTCTGTAAGTTTTGTTGTAAAAATAAATTTATATTCAAGCAGATATTCAAAGCGTTTAGATATTTGATATTTACTGGAAAGAAAACGTAAACTGCTTGTAAATAAACGGTATTTGGTAAAATTTGAAGTCTTTTGAAGTATTTTATGCTTAAAAAACCACAAATTATATCTTTTTCGTAAGTAGTTTAAGTTTAGATACAAAAAAAATGTTGAAAAAAAAAAACTACAAATATTAAATTATTAATAACTTTTAAACGAATTGCGATAAAAATATGAACCAAAATGATTATAAAAGATAAATAAATTATCTACAACTTTTATTTAAACAATTTTTTTGTAAAAAAATTGCTTCCTTAATATTTTTGGGGTTAAAGTTTAAACAAATTTTTTCTCAAAATTTTAAGCCGAATAAAACAAAATATAATATATTGTTAGTAACTTTTGGGGTAATAAAGATAAAAATATAAACTAAAAAGATTATGAAAAATAAATAAATTATTTACACTTACATTTAAACAATTGCTATATTAAAATTTTTTTTCATATAAATATTTGAAGTTAAACTTTATACTTATTTTACAAATAAAATTTTATCAACAAAAAACAAAAAATATTTATTTGGCAATAACTTCTAAACTAAAAATTTTAAAAATATAATCTAAAAAGATTATAAAAGATAAATAAATTATCTAAATCTTTTACTTAGCAAATTTTTCTATAAAAAATCATTAACCTATACATTTTTTAGCCCTGTAACTTAAAGTTAAGTTAAGTTGAGTTAAGTAAAGTTAAGTTAAGTTATTCATCTTCATTTAAAAAGACGACACACCTCTGTTTCGTTATTCATGAACATCTCCATGAACATGAAGACGGCGTCTAATCCATGTCTTCTTCAAGTCTACAACAATTCACAACCTTGGACACAATACAAGACAATGTGTCATCTTACAATTTACTGCAAGTTCTTGTAATCGCATCATAAATATGCAGATCAAAGCAGCCAGATTGCAAAACTTCGCATTGCAATTTATGCGTCTGCACAAAATTAAATTTAAAACTTTCAACAAACATTCACAAAAAGTCATAAAATTTGTTAAAATTAAAACACGTAGTCATCTGACAAGTTACTCATGTTTAACAAGAATTATTGGTTTGATTTTTATTTATTTTGTAATTTTTTTGACAAACAAGTAAGGTTAACTTTAAGACATTTGATGAATCATGCTTGATGTTAATTTTGAAAAATATAAAAGACTGTACCAAAACTAATTCTTCACTTGGTTGTTGACAATTGTTGATTCAACACGTTAGATACACGTTACAATGAAGAAAACTGTAATAGTTGTAAGTACTTTTTGAGGTTAAATTAGGTTATGTTGTGTTTTTAACCTAAAATATTTGATTTTAGATTTTGTTTTACTTAGTTTTGGTTATGGCAGAAGACAAAACTAAACTTGGTACTAAACAAAAACGTCATTTACCGTTGGAACCACCCCCACCCCCTATTGATTCGTTCTCAAGCATTGGAAATATTGGTTATCAAAGTTATCCGACTTATTTAAGTCATACCCAAGCTCATATTAAACCAAATTATTATCCTGTTTCAGTACCAAGTCCTATTTATGGTCCTGTACCAACCGCAATTAATACAGGATTCGGTTCTTATGTTCCCCAAACACCAAATTATCACTTAACTAACAAACCTAACCTTAATTCTCGTCCTAACCTATATTTACCTCCAGGTAACAATAAGAAACCTTGGAACAATCAATTTTCTTTTACTTCTGTTGGTTCAGTTGGTTCTGTTGGTCTTGTTGGATCCCAACCACAACCAATTTATAATTTTGACCATAACAAACCTTACAACCATATTCAGACCAAACCAGATTCGTATTTACCAGTACCAGATGATCTAAATACTAATTACAAACCGATTTATTGGGGAAATAAATTCGAGCAACAAATTCCACAAATTTCATCTGTTTTTCAACAAAATTCTATTGGAAATGGATATGTCCCAAGCAGTCATGGAGGATTATACCCCCATCAAGGATATAACACTTACTCACCTTATTGGAAATGGTAAAGCTTTAGATTAGTAATTACAATTGTAATTTGTAATCATTTTAAGACACAATAAATCTAGATTATGTTTTCAAGCAAATAATTTTTGGTATTATAAGTTTATTTGAGTTTAAACAACAAAGATCTAATATTGACTATTAACTATATGACTTGGGGTATTTTCCAATTAGATAATCACTTAATTTATTACTTAATATGAAGGTATAAGCTTCAGAACGACGATAATCGTAATTAAATCGTAATTTAATCGTAAAATTGGGTCTTAGTGAAGAGGATTAAGCTTTTGTATTGACTTAGTCTTCTATTAATACTCCGTTAGTGGGAAATAAGCACGCGATTTGATAGTTTTGTATTTTGTAACTGAAAGAAACCACAAAAACTACTAGAAAGCATTCAAGACTAAGTTAATTTTTTTTATAAAAATATTAGTTGTAACTTTAACCTAAAAAATCTTAATGATAAATATTTTTTATCAACAAATAGTTTAAACAAAAGTTTTAGATAAATAATTTATCATTAAGAATTTTTTTGTATCATATTTTTATCTGCATTTCTTTAGAAGATATGAATATATTAGTAATTTGTGTTTTTTTATTAAGGAATTTGAAGTGAAAAATGTTGTAACAACTTTAAAATAATAAATTGTCATGATAAAAAATTTTAACAACAATTTTTTAAAATTATTATTTCAGATAATTTATTTGGCTATAAGAACGTTTTTAGTTTATATGTTTATCATGATTTGTTTAAAAGATATTGATAATTTAGTAAATTATGTTTATAAACCAAAAAAATATTTTTGAAAAATTAGTAACAACTTTAACACTAAAAATCATTATGATAAACATTTTTAACAGAAATATTATTTAAACAAAAGTTGTAGATAATTTATTTATCTTTAAAAATCATTTTAGTTTATATTTTTAACTTTTTTAGTTTAAAAGTTATTTGCAAATACATAAAAGTATTTTTTTCGTAATAAAACTATGTGTTGATTTAGATTGGACAATTTAAAAGATTCCATTATTTCAATAAATTTTTATATAACTGCATTTATTTTTACTTAGTAAGTAAAATTCTTATATTTTCTACATTATATATAAATGTGTAAGACATACGACATTGCGGAAAAGTGGGAAAAGCTTTCGAACAGGGATAAACCTAATTCATTCTCAAACAAACAAAAAAAAACATTACTAACGCTGTGCGGCGCTAACGTTTCACAACCCTAGAGGGTTTCGTATTCTATAGATTTTTTTGGTTTTTATCCACAAATGGAGTTTTGCTGAATGCAGTTTTAAAAATGCTGCATTGGAACGACGCGACTGCAGTAAATCTCAATTGAATTGGGAACACGAAAACGAGTTGCCAAATTTATAGAATTTTAGTAAAATTAGTTACAAACAAATAAAATAAACAGAAATTTTAAAAAACAACCTATAAAAAACAATTACAAACCAATGCTTTTGTTTCTTTTGTTGTCCTAGAACAATAAAATACAAAAAACAATTTTTTGGTTTATAAAAGTTAATGTCAACTTTATAGTCAAAATTTTTAATAATAAAAATTTTTAACAATAAATAGTTTAAACAAAAGTTTTAGATAATTCATTTATCTTTATAAATCTGTATAGTTTATATTTTTAACTTAATTTGTTTAGAAAATACAAACAAATTAGTAATTGTTGTTTTTTAATAATGAAAAACATAAAGTCGAATTAAATGTTGACTTTATCGTCAAAAATCTTAATGATAAAATTTTTTAACAAAAATAAAATGTAAACAAGATTTTAGATAATTTATTTATCTTTCGAAATATGTTGAGTTTATATTTTTATCTTAATTTGTTTAAAAGATATAAACAAATAAGTATTTCGTGTTTTTTTCAGAAAAAATCAGGTTTAGATATTCAAAAATTTAAATATTCAAATATTCAAATCTAGAACGAAAACTTTCATAAATATTTAAATAATATAAAAATTTACTGCTAAAACCTGACATTTTTTAAAATTTTCCTTAATTTTTCCAAGTTTTTTACATATTTATCTGTCTCAAAACATTAATTGTAATTATGCCACATAATTACAAACCTTTAGAAGTAATTTTCCCCATTTTCACCACTTTACCACCCTGTTGTTGTGTAACAGCATCCGGCATACGCATCTCATTATATCCCATCTCGCACCGAGCATCTTTCGCGCGCAATTTTCGGCTGTTGTCGCCGCCATTTCCGCCGCCATTCACGCTTTTCTAATGCGATTTGAATAATGCCATCAAACCTATGCTGTTGCGTTTGTTACTGCTCGGGCATTGTGTTACTTTCTTGCGTCTCAGTTCGTCTCTTCGCACAATCTGTCTGCTTGCTTGCGTTAATGCGATTAATGCCATTAGGTATAATGCCGTGCGCTCATGGAAAAGAAAATTTCGACACTGGCGCGTCAATGATTTAATTTGCAAATTGAACGTGGAATAAATTTCACACAATCTGGGCGAGTTATAGGACAAAAACGGCGTGGATACTCAAATGTATAAAGTGTAATTGAATAAAGTGTTAGAAATAAATCAAATAACCAACAAATTATTGGATTTAATTTCATTATTTTGACATTATCTATTTAATTTTATGATTTACGTTTCACTCTTTAACGTTTTTAAAGTTTAAATTAATTTTCTCTACGTTTTTGACTGTTTTTTAACAGTTTTAGTAAACTACCGCACAATAGATGGCGTTACATGTAAATTTTAATAAACTGCTACCTAATGTTAGAATCAATTAATTGATTTAGTATATCAGGTCAAGGATAAACACAATATGGTAATTAAAATGACGAAAAATTCAATTTGGTTTTATCTACGTGTTGATTCAGTTGTTCTGGATTCATAAAGCGTTATGCTGATTACGGATTTAGTGTAATCACAATATGAGTGCTTGATGTGGTTAACATGAGCAGATGAAAGTGGTTTAGTGCACTGATTAAACACAGATTGCTGAACTAAGTGAAAACACAACAGGAACTTGCCGAACAACACTGTTTTTGTAATTTGAAAATAAACTTCCTTTAATGTTTTAATGTTGATGAACACAAACTTCATTTACACGCTTCTTAACTGAGTTTGTAAACGTTTTAAAGGAAATTGAAACAAAGAGCTGAATGTACAAACTTTAATTAGAAAGTGGGTTATGTTTGATGTTATAACCAAATTCAACAAACGTTAAATGATTTGAAATATGTAGTTTTTGTTATAGTATTTTAAACTCAAAAATCTGGTAGATAGAAATTTTTAACAAAAAAATTGTTTAAATAAAAGTTTTAGATAATTTATTTATCTTTATAAATGTTTTTAGATCATAATTTTATCTCTGGTGGTTTAAAAGTTATGAACAAATTAGTATTTTTGGTTTTTTAGATAATAAAAATAACGTACAAAAGTAGTATCAAGTTTAAACTCAAACATTTTTATAATAAAAAATTTTAACAAGAAAATCTTATAAACAGGATTTTAAATAATTTATTTATCCTCATAAATCTTTTTAGTTTATAATTTTATCATTATTGATTTAGAAGTTATGACTAAATTAGTATTTTTAGTTTTTTAGGTAATAAAAATAACGCACAAAAGTAGTATCTAGTTTAACCTCAAAAATTTTTATAATAAACATTTTTAACAAAATAAACCTCTAAACAAAAGTTTTAAATAATTTAATTATCTTTATAAATATTTTTAGTTCATATTTTTATCTTAACTGGTTTAGAAATTATAAACAAATTAGTATCTCTTGTTTTTATATGATAAAAACAAACAAAAAATTACTATCAACTTTAACCTCAAACATTTATATAATAAACATTTTTAACAATAAAATCCTCTAAACAAAAGTTTTAGATAGTTTATTAAACTTTACTAATAATTTTAGTACGTATTTTTATCTTTATAAGTTTAGAAACTATAAACAAATTACTAAAGACAAAAATTACGTAAAAGCAAAACTAAACCAAAACTAAAAATGTAAAAAAATGTTAATATTATTAAAATGCAATAAATAAAACCGATATATTATTTACTTCTAGTACTAATACTTACATAAATTACCATTAGTTATGTTAATTGTTTGCTTTCTTATAAACTGACGGCGGCAACGTCTAAAATCAAAAGAATGTCACAAACAAAGCAAACGTACGTAAATTTGCATTGTACGGAGAAGCAAAACGCCGTAAAAACAAAAAGAAGAAACAAGAAAACAAAGAATTGAAGTGTTACCGTTCACCCACACAACGTAGGGTGTAAATTTTAATTTGTATAAGTACACCGTAATGATTGTGAAACAGTTACATAACGCATGAAACGAAAACAACTTTGTGCAATTACATTTCAAGAAACAAACAAAGAAAATGCAAAAATTGCAAAGAAATAAAATGTTAAACAAAAAAAAAATAACGAAAAATAACAAATAAATAAATATTTTAGTGATAAAATATTGTTTTTAATTTTATAGCAATAAAAATGTTTTACATCCCCAACAAAACGTTTGGTTGTTTTTTATGTTTACACACTTTGGCTCTTCAAACATAAATATTTTCATCTTCTAAGCATCCCACCGTTTCGCTGACAATTCTCTTGAGGACGATTTTGAATTCACATTTGGGAAATCCAATAAATTCATGCACAGAAAGAAAATTCCAGAATGGTTCATAACACTTTTTGTTAAAAAAATATCAATCATGTAAGTACATTCACTTTTTTCTTTCTTTGAACTTACGTTTACTTTTAGACAAAACAAAACACAAACAAACAAACAAAAAAAGTAATAAATAAAAATCAACGCGATTTGTTGAATTATTTAAAAAAATTAATGTAAATTTATAATAATTTAATTCAAATTGTAAAAATTGCGTAATGTATTTAGGTTTTTATATATTGTTGGATTAGAAGTGCCACTAAAAAAAATTTCGCAATGTTTTTTAAATAAAACGAAGTATATAAAGCGAAAATAAAATCAAAAACAACAACATTTCGTGTTTGGTTGTCAATTGTTCAACAATACACCAAAAAAATGCGTTTTACATTGGTAAGTTTTGTAAATTTATATTTTTGTTTTATTGTTTATTAAATTTAGGTTATGTTGTAACATAACCTCACTTGTAAACTAGACATTAACTTAAAATAACTTGACATAACCTAAAATTTCAGATTTTATTCATTTGTTTCGTTGTTGGTGTTTCTCAAGCCTATAACACACCGAAGTATGGCCCTCCTGGCCACATTCCAGGAGAAATCGATTACTACCAACAACAGACACACCATCATCCTATTTTTACCCCTCACCATCAACCGCAAATAATCCGTGTGCCTGTAAAAGTACCAGTTCCACAACCTTATCCTGTTTATGTCGAGAAGAAAGTCCCTGTGCAGGTACCAGTACCTCAACCCTATCCGGTGCATATAACTAAAGAAGTAAAGGTCCCTGTGCGAGTCCCCGTCCCACAACCGTACCCTGTCGAGAAAAAAGTCCAGGTACGTGTTGAGGTGCCAGTTAAAGTACCGGTTCATGTACCGCAGCCTTACCCTGTCAGGGTTGAAGTTCCTGTGACAAAACATGTGCCGTATCCAGTGCAGGTTGTGAAAGAAGTTAAGGTACCATACGAAGTAAAGGTACCACAACCGTATCCAGTTGTTAAGGAAGTTAAAGTCCCGTATGAAGTGAAGGTACCTGTTAGGGTGGAAGTGCCAGTTACTAGGAATGTGCCATATCCTGTGCAGGTTGTGAAAGAAGTTAAAGTGCCTGTACATGTACCACAACCGTATCCGGTTCAAGTTGTGAAGGAAGTTAGGGTACCTTATGAGGTTAAAGTGCCGGTTAGGGTGGAAGTACCCGTTGTTAAGCATGTACCACAGAGGGTTGAGGTTGTTAAAGAGGTTAGGGTACCTTATGAAGTGAGGGTACCTGTTAGAGTTGAGGTACCT